>JABCJZ010000213.1:0-90359 GCA_013184445.1 Fusarium sp. NRRL 53497
ACAATCAAGTTACATCAAGAAGTCTCTTTTTAGGGCGTGTACAGCTTAGATGGAGATATCTAGTGGTCAATTGAAAATTATTTCGTGTGCTCAGACTTGTGTGTTGCTGAGCCGCGACAAAGGCATCATAGGCCTTCCTGACAACACTTTCAACCACATACGACCATACCTATAGGAAAATACGGGATCCCGTCTGCTCTCCCATCGTCAAGCCTGTAAGGGGCGGATTAGTAGTTGGGTCGGTGACGACCAGCGAATCCCCGCTGTTGTATGTTTTTTGGACTATTGTATCACGATAGTTGAGATTTTTTGCCTTGGTCTTTTTATACCTAATGCTAAGGGTACTCAACTCCAAGGAACTCTATCAGCCAATCATACTTCCTCGGTAAAATTGACGGTAGGACCGGGGCGTCTTTGGGTGAAAGAACACTTACGTGGTGCCGACGTGGAGTTTGTGTGATACAACCGGTTAACTTTTCTTACATATCTAATTACTAACCTCCTATGTTCTAGTTGTGAAATTGTGGGAAACATGTCACCCCCAACATCAATCGCCAGATTCGATCTCAACTCCATCAGCTTCAGCCCCAATTGCATGAGCCTGAGCGTCAACAGTTTCACCATCGACGAAGTTCTATCATGGCATCTAGCTCGTCCTCAGGAGCCGCCCGGCCCACCACTGAGTCGCAATCTGGCACATCTCGGGTCCCTCAACCAAGACTAACGGCTGAATCCTCTTGACCAGCACGAACTTCTGCGACGACAAGCACTGATTTGGAAGTACCCACCTGGCTCAGAGAACAAATGCTGTCTTTGCGAATTCCCCCCACTCCGACACGGGCACGCGCATGGATGCTGGAGGCTTTCGATTACTTCAAGTTTAGGGGGCAGAGTAAGCTGCCCTATTATCTTCGTGGAATTGAAAGACAGCTGCGGAGCGCATGGACAGCTGAGGTTTCAATGCGTCCTCCACCCCCTTCAAACTCGCTGGAGAACCTGAAAGGAAAGTACACGATTGAGACAACCATGGACTGCTGTGAAAACGAGAACCAGCGAGCCCATAACGAATTGTGCAGCATAGTCCTCTCGCCTGGGGAAGACACTATCTTGTGAGGCTACTTTGATCTGGGCTGTAACATGGACTATCGTGCTATCATGCTTTTCGAAGAGCGCCCCCTGGAGTCTTCACCTAGCGAAGTGAAGTTCAGGTGGCGAGGCAAGGAAATGACCAATGATTTCCGTGAATTCAGAGGCGATGAGAATTTTGGCTGGATGGAGTTCCTCGGCGATGGCAAGATTGAGGTTTGGTTTGATAAGTTTGATATCAGGTTGGTTGCACAGAAGGGTAGGGGGATGGGTGAAGGGAATAAGCATGCTGCACCTGTGTTTTGGGAAGATTGGCATGACTTGGATGAGGAGGATTTGGATTTACTTGACGAGGAGAAAATGATGCCACCTGACTAGTAGGATTCGGAAACGTGCGTATATGTGAATATAACATTTGTCCCTACTTTGGCTCCTTGTCTATCTTTTCTGTTCCATAAATGCTATTGTCAAAGATGAAACCACTCTCTAAAAGGAACCCAGAGTGAGGGTTAGAACTAAGCCTACAGTTCTGTTGTTCTCATACGTAGCAATGTCGGGATGCCGGAAGATGGTTGCTAAATGAGCAGGCCACAATGAACATACATGAGGCCTTAGATAATCAGCTCCGTTCAAATTCAGCATTAGCATGGTGCATATGCATTCCCCAATGATAACGATAGAATAACCATGGCAGATAGACTGAATAGAGCTACTGATTGGAGCATACAAGTACATCTACACCTACCCCCGTGCACTGCTCTGTTTGCTGCCCGCTAAAGTGCCATTCCCGAGGATAATAGTTAACACACCAGGGTGCACCGAATGTATACACACTTTTGTGAACCGAAGCATGGAAGGCTGGGTTTGGTAGCCTATGGGAGAGGATACCGTATCCGACGTTGCTATGAGTATCTGAAGTTACTCAATATGGTGTAGATCTGCTGTCACATTGCAACAATTGATTAAGCTTAAAATTTCTGGCATAGACTGGATACAGAGATGTTTATCAGGCTTGATTCCACTGTGGGCGTATGGTATACGTGCTCTGGTGCTTCGTGGCCTCATTCATTGCTGATGGAAATGACAACCATAGAGCCATGCCACCAAGGAGAAATGAAATGCGAATTAATTGACTTCAATAGTGCTAACCAATTTCCTTGGACTTTCCCTATGCACTATAGCTTTGCCAAAAGATCCCTTGATAGCATTGGTTGGGTTGTAAACTTGTAATGTGCAGAACGGATAGGGTTAATAGGGCCGATGCAGGTGAAATAACAGTCCAACTGCCAGAGCCGCGTCAATAGAAATGCGGGTGAATGTGGAGAAGACGATGGTGCCAGTGTCATCAGACGCAATAAACTCTCGTCCAAGCTACGCTACGGCTAATGAAACCCCCCATGGCAAAATTCCCATTGATGCGTTTTATTCTCCGGCTGATCCCTCGTGCTACCCCTCAATTATCGGTGAGACCACCAGCCGATGCCGAAACCCCCGGACTTTGGATCGACAGGTTCGTGGGGAGCTATGTCATGTCATGTAATGCGGGTCATTAGTGACCGAGTTTTGGTGTGATCGTATATGGGCGCGTATATATAAGATGGAAATGAGGGTACGCTGTGCACGCGAGCTTGACTACCAGCGGTGTAGTAAGTCACAATGAGGCTGCTTTCAATCTCTACTGTCGGGCTTCTCGCCTTGGCTGGCTTGTCAATTGCTAAAGAGGCTACCGATGTTCCAATTCAGGATAATGGACTTACGAATATTGTTCAATGGTACGACTCAATTGCTATCATTGAACCCACTATCTAACAATAATTACAGGGATGATCATAGCTACCTCATCAACGGTGAAAGAATCTTTGTCTTCTCTGGAGAATTCCATTACTGGCGTCTGCCCGTGTACGTTCACATCTAACCTTTCATCACCTCGATACTAACAGATCTCAGACCCGAACTCTGGCGAGACTTGCTAGAAAAGATCAAAGCCGCTGGTTTCACTGCTTTTAGCATCTACAACAGTTGGGGCTACCACGAAGCCACGCCCGGCGTTCTTGATTTCAAGAATGGCGCTCACGATTTCGTCTCCATCATGACCCTGGCCAAGGAGCTCGGCCTTTACCTCCTGATCCGTCCTGGCCCCTACGTCAATGCCGAGGCTAATGCGGGAGGATTTCCTTTATGGGTCACCACCGGAGAGTATGGCAAGCTTCGAAATGATGATCCTAGATACACCAAGGCTTGGTCTAAGTATTGGACTGAGATTTCTAAGATCATTGAGCCTCATCTTATCACCAATGGTGGCAATGTCGCCATGTTCCAGGTGAGATTGGAAACATCACTTACAGAAAAGGGAAACTGACAAGTGTAGATTGAGAACGAGCTGGGCGGCCAGTGGACAAACGACGACAAGAGAATTTTAAACGAGCCTACAGCCAACTACATGCAGCTTCTCAAAGAGTCTGCCCGAGATGCTGGCATTGATGTTCCCGTATTCCACAACGCTCCCAACACCGTACGTCTATCAGACTCGTGCACTAAACCACAGTTATTGACCGAATTTAGCGAACCTTTTCTTGGTCTAACGACTTCGAAGCCAATGCAACTGGCAACGTCGATGTCACTGGTGTTGACAGCTACCCTTCCTGCTGGAGCTGCAATCTCGACGAATGCACCGGCACCAACGGTGAATACGTCCCTTACAACATCCAAGACTACGTCACCTACTTCAACAAGCAGTCACCCGCCCAACCTCACTTCCTTCCTGAGTTCCAGGGCGGCTCTTACAATCCCTGGGGTGGCCCTGAGGGAGGCTGCCCTGGTGATATCGGCCCCGACTTTGCGAACATCTTCTACCGTGACTTGCTTGCACAGAAGGCCACCGCCATTTCTCTCTACATGATGTACGGCGGTACTAACTGGGGCTGGTTTGCTTGTCCTGTTGTGGCGTCTAGTTATGATTACTCGTCGCCTATTTCTGAGAACCGTGCTATCTGGGATAAGTACTACGAGACCAAGTCGCTGACTCTGTTCACCCGTGTTGCACATGATCTTACCAAGACCAACCGGGTCACCAACAGCACATCTCTTTCTACGAATGACGAAATCTTGATCTCTGAGCTTCGCCATGAGGATAATGGTGCTGCTTTCTACATCGCCAGACACGACCACTCACCTTCGGGTACAAAGGAGACATTCAAGATTCATGTCAAGACCTCCGAGGGCAAGCGTAAGTTCAGCGGTTCCTCGTCCAGCGTTTATATACTAACCTCTCCAAGTTACTATCCCTCAGAACGATGGCCTCGTTACCATCAACGGTCACCAATCCAAGGTCATCCCAACCGATTTCCACTTCGGCAGCAAGACACTCCTCTACTCCACTGCCGAGGTTCTCACCTACTCTATCATCGATAAGAAGGAGGTCATCGTTCTCTGGCTTCCTGAAGGCGAGCACGGAGAGTTCACTCTCAAGGGACACACTGAGCTCAAACACGACAAGTCTCTCACGGGCATCGAGGTCAAGGCAGGCAAGAAGAGCGTCACTGTCAACTACACTCAGAAGAAGGGCCTTTTCACTCTTAACATGAAGGACGGTTCTACCATTGTGTTGGCTGATCGAAAGGCTGCTTACAAGATCTGGGCTCCTACGCTCGACAACAATCCATTTGCTCCCGTTAACAAGACTGGTAAGCTGTTATGGATAATGAGTAAACTTTGGTATTCGATGACTGACTTTGACAGTTCTGGTTCACGGACCTTACCTCGTTCGCCACGCCACCATCAAGAACGGACAGCTCAACATTGAAGGAGATCTTGACCAGTCTACCGATATCACAGTCTTTGCCTCCGAGTCTCTCAAGTCCATCTCATGGAACGGCGAGAAGGTCAAGATTTCTTCCAAAGAGGGTCAAAAGTACACAGCCAAGCTCAAGGGTCCCTCGAAGGTCAAGCTTCCTAAGCTTGAGTCGTGGAAGTACTCCGATAGCTTGCCTGAGATCAAGTCTGACTACAAGACTTCGTCTTCGGCCTGGGTTGGTATGTATTGGATATCCCTCCCCAACCTTTCTGATATTAACGTCTTGTAGTGGCCGACAAGAAGAAAACCAGCAACGCGGTCCTCGTTCCCGATGCGAAGAACCCCGTTCTCTACGTCGACGAGTACAAGATCCACTACGGAAACCATATCTATAGAGCTACTTTCCCCACCACCAGCTCTGCTCCCACTGGCGTGTATCTGAACCTCACAGGTGGCATGGCCTTTGGCTACTCAGTCTGGCTGAACTCGGATTACATCGGTTCATACCTCGGTGAAGCTACCACTGGTCATTCAGGACAAGAGTTCTCTTTCAAGAACGCCACTCTGTCTAAGAAGGAGAACACTCTCGTTGTCCTGATGGATAACTCTGGCCACGACCTTCGTGATGGTGCGCTTGACCCCCGAGGTATCACAAACGCTACTCTCACTGGTCCTGCCAAGGGTGGCTACAAGTTCTCTGAGTGGAAAATTGCTGGTCATGCTGGAAGTGTTGACGGAGAGGTCATTGACCCTATTCGTGGCCCTCTTAATGAAGGTGGCCTTTACGCCGAGCGTGTTGGTGCTCACCTGCCTGGCTTCTCTGACGAGAAGTGGAAGCCATACTCTACCAAGCAAGGAACTCTAGTCAACCCATCGTCTGGAGTCCGCGCCTACAGAACCACCGTCGATCTTGACATCCCCGATGGTCTGGATGTTGGAATTTCATTCAAACTAACAGCACCCTCCAACACGACCTTCTCTCCTACCAAGAAGGGCTACAGCAACCGCGTCAGGGCTCTCCTGTTCATCAACGGCTACCAGTACGGCCGATTCAACCCTTACATCGGCAACCAGATTTCCTTCCCTGTTCCTCCTGGTGTTCTGAACTACAGTGGAGAGAACACCATCGCCGTTACGGTCTGGAGTCAGAGTGCTGAGGGTGGTGAGGTCAAGGTTGAGTGGGAGGTTGATTATGCCCATGCCTCAAGCTTCGATGTCAAGTTCGATAGCAAGTATCTCCGACCTGAGTGGACTAAAGATAGACTGCAGTACGCATGAGGATTTAGTTAGAGTTACGGTATCATCGTTTGATAGTTGAATAGGTTAGTGATTAAGACATTAATCATGTTAGCTAGACCAAATAAGCTAAGCACCGTGAAGCTCGTCAGGGTTGACGAAGATCCAGTTCTTGTTAGCCGTCACAGGCAACCCTTCCTTCTTCTGAGCCTTTGTGAAGTCCTTAATCATGCCATCAATCTGCTTCCTGTAAGCAGCCTTGCGGTCAACCCATAGGTGGATACCACCACGCTCAACATCGACACCATGGAAAATCATAGGACCATCACTATCGGGAGTATCACCACCGGCGAGAATGGGCTTCTTCCATTCGTCAATGTAAGTGAGAATAGCTGCCCACTTGCCTGCCTTCCAGGTCGCGGGAGCCCAGAGCCAGGGAGTCATCTTGGCGTCAAGGTTCTGCTTCTGTGTCGTTTGAGTGTAGACACCATCCTCAATCTGTTTGCGAGCAGTGGTAATCTCGCCCTTCTTGGTCTTGAGATAGACAGATACCCCAATGACGTTCTCCGGAGGGACGTTGTAGCCATACTTCTTGTCTGAGGCCACCATACGGACAAGCTCCTCGGAGGCGGCGCTGACAACGTAGACCTTGATGCCGTTGGCCATGAGGCGGTTGTATAGCTCGACCTGGCCCTCGAAAATCTTGGGAGGAGAGACCTCGGTAGGTGTAACCTTGCCGTCCTCGTAATAGGTGGTGGGAATTGTCTTGTTGTAGGCCATCAACTCATCAACATAGCCCTTGAGCTCGCGCAAAGGAAATCCGCTAAAGATTTCCGCAGCCCAAGGATAGCACACGGCATCCTCAATTTCGCAGAGGCGCAGGTAGTAGCTGTACAGCGACTCCTTGTGGTTCTTAGTGTCCTTGAAAGGAACCAGCTTCAGAGAAGGGTCCATGGTTTCTCGTGTAAGAACACCCTTGTTCTCAAGATAAGGAAGAAGAGATTCCTCCAAATCGAATTGATAGCTAGTGTTGTCCATGTCGAAGACTGCGTAGCGTCCATTGTTGGCGTTCTTGGCAATCATCTGGTTCAGAGCTTTGGCGGCGTTAGCAGGCCAGTGCTTGAGCTCAGGGCCCTTGAGACCTTGGTTGCCATAGGAAGGCGCGGCAACCGAGGGAGTGCTCAGGCTTGTCAGCCAAAGAGCATTGACGACGAGATTGATGCTGGGTCTCATTTTGAATTGAGGTGAGAAGTGAAGAGCGTGAGGGACCTATTTCCAAGACTCAAACTGGGATTTACAGAGGTAATTAAAGACGGCAGGGCGTTCCCAGGTTTAGCGGCCCGGCATTTATTCCAGGCCAAGTCACTATAATGTTACACGAGGTAATGTCCGGTGGTTGGACTACCTCGGCGATCTTAGTCTCTTTCGTCGCGCTACCCCACTGACACGTTCATTGAGGGGTTTAGTCGTTGTGAAGTTATCTATTGAGATAACGCTCAAAAGAGCTTGTTTCTGGCCGATGCAGGTCTCGTCTAGTTGATGTGGCAGGCTTGCCAGTCAATCTAATACCATTGAGGCTTCTATTCAACATCAGGCCAATTTAAAGCATGCGCAAGTTTGGCAGCTGAGGGTGGTGATGTCAGCCACTTTCCTATCTAAGTCAAGTCAGCCAAGTGCAGGGGAGGGTTACATAGTTCAATAAAGAGCAAAGATCTGCGTTATCCAAGTTCAACCCTTTTTCTTGGTCAGGAAGTAAAATAGAGAAACCAGCAACGCGGCATTTGGCCAAGCCACGATACGGAGTTGAACAGGCATCTATGAGTGTAACATTGAAGGGATATAGGTGTTTTCTATCCCGAGCTAACAGGGGCTCAAAGTCCAAGCTTAGGAGGTCAACCCCAATTCTGCTTATCGCAGAAAAGAATACTTGGAATTAAATTGGCTCAATTGGCAGAACGGGGCTTGCCAATGCCATCTTACAAGGGTTCCTAGCCTTTGCCGAAATAATTCAAGAGCGTGTTCCCCTGCTTAGGAGCATCCTTTTGTGATTTCTTCGGCGAACCCGATGGCTTTTTGCCAACTTGCAGCACCTCCATGAATTCCTGGAACTCTGCCTGAGGTACTATTCCGCCACTTGCTTCTTTGTGTCCACGAGCAAAAGACTCTCCTAGTCGTTCTCTAAACGTTGGGTCTTCCGCTCGAGATGCTTCCTCACGAAGAATCTCAATGATGTTCACTGGCGGGTCTCTGCCCCTGGCGCACCGTGGGATGCGGCATGAAAAGTTCACCATGCCTGGTAAGTATCCTTCGTTAGCTACCAGCACAACCTCGAGCCTCTCTGATTTCAAATGGCCTGCCCAGCGCGTCGCAATGACAGGATGGACTTGAGCTTCTGAATTGATACGGAATACCGCGATTCGGCCATCAGCAGAAAACTTGGGTGCAGTGTGAGTGCACCGCATGACTTCTGCATTCACTTCCTGTCTTGCTGCGCACAATGTCGTGTCCTCGAGAAGCTCTTTTGGGGACGAAACTGAGATCAATGCTCTCCAAGCCCCAGGCACGTCGTAAGTTGCCGTTCGGCGAGGAGCGTTAATGAGCGAGACAGCAGTATTAATGTTCTTCTTGGTATACTTCTTGAATGTCGCTTTCATGTCTGGAAAGGGCGGTTCCCATTTGAGAGTGTTGCCTAGGTCGCCATGAGTTCCCATTGCACATAACCAGTCGCACGCTTCCTCGACGCCTTCGTGCAAGTCGCGACAGATGAGGTAAGTCAGCAACGAGCTCGTAGATACCGGTGGACAATTACATGCAGTAACAAATGTGGCATTCTTTGGATGGTCTTTGTCTTCTGCGTAGTGGTGATCGATTACCAAGGCGCGATGGGGTTCGTCGATGAGAGGTGGTGACTCCCGTGAGCCTTGGTCGAGGACAAAGATGAAAGCCGGTTTGAAAGAGGCCATTGCGGTATGTGACTCTTCATCGTGGACATTGCGACCCTTTTCCAGCACATAGGCGGATATCAACTCGGGGTCAAGGCCGAGTAGTATCAGGGTTTTTCTCAAAATGGCTCCGGAAGTGAGTCCGTCGGCATCTTTGTCGGGAACGATGAGAGTTGGTTGAGAGGCAGCAACGCTATGAAATACTTAGGTGAGAAATATTTCTCAATGGTGAATATGCCTTCATCCAACAGCGTTGGAATACAGAGGGGTAGGAACAACTTACCAGTCGCGTATGAAATTCCTTGCTGCCTCAATTTGATCCTTGGGCGCTGGCCATATGATCTGGCCATCACTATCTCTCCGTGAGGGTGTTAGGTGATATTCAGGAACACTCGTGCTGGGTTTTGACGATCGAGACTTCTTAGGACTTGGCGTGCTTGCTTTCAAGCTCGCTGCTGCTGCATTTCGCTTCATGGCGAATTGCCTAATGATGTTAAGAGATGGTCTATTCCTACAGAGGATAGAAGGGGGAGATATTTGGGTTCTTAAAGTCAATGCGACTAAAGAAATTGATGTAAGGGGACGCATGGTGTCTGTGACTATGAGACCTCAGTCTCGAGTGCATCATTATTGGTTTGATTTGGCTAGAAAAAACCATTGTCGTCATAGAATAAGAGTGGCCGTGCAATCCACAGCCACAAACACTAGCCACATTATTTTGCTTGAATTATTCTCAGGAAGAGTCCCAATAATTCACTGGCCGCCATGTTGTATGGTTATAGTACGTATACTCATGCTGGTCGGCTCTATTTTTTGAACCTGGGTTGGTCTCGATTCTCAATCATGAACTTCGTCGGGTTGACAAGAGCTGCCTCAAAGGACAAAGGACGCCGCGAAAGCCGTAAACGAAAAGCCAACTTCACTTGGTGATACGAATAGAGCCTACTTTGGAGTTTTGTGGCACAGTCCGTTGGTTTGCCCAAATTGATGTTTGAACGCATGCGGAAAGGCTGTTTCAAGAATGTGCATCGGACGCTAAGCCCCTGGAACTTTACAGCCCAGAACGGACTCAGGAATGCCATGACACAAGGCTTCCGCTCTCCCCCTCCATACTTACAGCTCTTCGAGTGATCTTTAAGAGAATGAGGACAGTGGCTGAAGTTTATCGTCACTTAATCAACCTCTAAGACCATAGCGTCAGGGTCGTCGATCTGGAACCCCCTGGTTGTCGACTGCTATGGTCTTCGTTCCTGGCTACTTAAGCAACAGGTTGCGCACATATGGGCGCCCTTTGAAATAATCTCTGGATTTTCGATAAAATATTTGTCATATTTATGTCAAGATGAAGTATTCTGCGCTACTTTTCCTCATCTCCGCTGCTGGAGTCACTGCTCAAGCAAAAAGTTGCAGTGAAGTAGATACTTGTCTCAAGGCGGCACCCCAGAACGTGAGCTATCCTTGTCAAGCATTACAGCAATAACTAATGGTTGCCGTTTAGCCTAGTGACTGCGGCAGTAACGAGCGATGCCTTTGCGGAACACATAAAGAGATTGCCCTGTGGGTTCAACCTGGAGTATTCTCATTCTTCAATACTAACGAACCTTTAACCAAAGTTGTTACGTCAATTGTGAACATGATTCAAGGGCGAAGCCAGCCGAGGATGCCGTGGATAAATACTGTTCGATGTTCCAAAAGCGATCAAAGCCCTAGTTTGAGTGCCAATATGGGTAACTAGTTGTTTGGTCGTTAGTGTTGACTGAGCTTCTACGATAAGAGACGATAATAAATGTTGAGTTCCCAGCACTGCTTGTAAAATCACAATGGACCAAAAAGGCGTTCATACTCCATGTCAGTGAACCGGCAAAAAAAGAAGATTCTGTGTTTCACAGATGGCTGGAACTCTCCCGCCGGGAATTGAACCCGGGTCTCAAGCGTGACAAGCTTGCATACTGACCACTATACTACGGAAGATAACAGGCTAAACCTGCTGTAGTGAGTTCGATGTCACGTGGTGCATTTTTGGATATTATATACCCTATGTTCATAGTGCCTCTTCAGCAGGCCGGAGCTCGGAAAACCGACGCTGACAAACCCACTCCTCCAATCAGAACGAGTTTCATGGTAAATCTTCTTCCAGGCGAGTGAATGACGCAAGGTGGACCTGACACTATTCCCGCTTGAGTTGTTTGGCTACCCTGGAATTTACAATGGAGCTCGGAGCCTCGGAGCAAGAAATATATATATACTTTGCTCGATAGCGAAACTGAAAGAAGAGAAACTCTCATCCCAAGATCATCGGAATAATTCAGATTAATTCTCTCTTTTTCCCTCTCTATTGCCAACATGTCGGATCCTACCGAACCTCCATCACGGCATCATGCTGTTCATAAAATCTTTGAAGAACTAGGTCTCGTCTCACTGTATCGTTCCACCAAAGATATCAAAATCCTCTGTGTACAGAGATTTATTCGACTCTTTGCATATGGCTCATCTACCCTTGTTCTTGTCGCCTTTCTCCGAGAACTTGATATATCAACCACTCGAGTCGGCCTCTTCATGACCTTGACGCTTGTTGGCGATATCATCATTAGCTTTCTCCTTGCACTATTCGCTGATGGTATTGGTCGACGCGCTGTCCTAGCTTTGGGCGCTATCTTGATGACTGCTAGTGGGATTGTGTTTGCCACTTCTAGCAATTACTGGGTATTACTGGCAGCTGCAATTTTCGGCGTCATTAGCCCTGGGTAAGATATGCAGGAACACCGAGTTCTTTCTTATGCTGACAAGACCTATAGTGGTAACGAGATCGGGCCTTTCCGGGGTATCGAAGAGAGTATAATTGCCCATCTCACTGATGCAGCTAGGAGAGGCGATATCTATGCCTGGTACAGTCTCTCTGGTACTGCTGGTGCTGCATTCGGACTCTTGACTTGCGGTTGGGTCATTCATCATATGCGTGTCAACCTCGGCATGGATGTCGTCGAAGTGTATCGCAACGTATTCTATGGATACTCTGTGATGGGAGTCCTGAAGTTGATCTCGGCTATTGTGTTGAGCGCTGCCGTGGAAGCACATCACGAGCCCGAGCAAGAACCATCACCATCAACCACCAACAACGATGAACAGGCGCCTCTCCTCCCCGGCAATCAAACTGCAGATCAACCTCAACCGAAGAAGCCACTCCGAGCTCGGATATCTCGTGAGAGTATCCCAACTGTCGTGACCCTGTGCACTCTGCTGGCTTTGGATAGCTTTGCTTCAGGACTTGCACCTCTGTACGTGCTGTCATGGAATCCTTGATCCTGCATGAAAGCTAACGGTAATGATAGGTCATGGATCACTTTCTACTTCAAGTCGCACTACCACCTCGAAGAAGGAACGCTTGGTTCAATCTTTTTCACAACCAGCATCATCGCTGCTGGATCTATGCTGGTAGCATCGTCACTCGCTAAGCGGTTTGGCAACGTCCGAGTGAGTGCTCCATAAACGCCCGGCTACAGAATCTTGTAACTAATTTTATAGACCATGGTCTTCACCCATCTTCCCTCCGCGGTCTTCCTGGCCCTGGTTCCTATCCCCAACGAGGTTCATCTATCCGTTCTCTTCCTCATTCTTCGCTCCTGTACTCAGTCCATGGATGTTGCACCGCGCTCGGCATTCCTTGCGGCTATCATCCTTCCAAAGGAGAGGACTGTCGTCATTGGTCTCATCAACGTAGCCAAGACGACTTCTCAGAGCTTGGGACCACTCATCACTGGACTATTGGCCGATTCTAACTATTTCTGGGTTTCTTTCATTATGGCTGGATCCCTCAAGGTATGCTATGATTTAGGATTTCTCGGCCTGTTCAAGCACCACGAGCACGTAGAGGCAAGGAGGAACCGCCAGGAAGATGAAAGCTAGTGGCTCAGGTGATTAATAAGGTATACTCTTGATTGAGTTGTGAAGAAATGGAATTATGTATTAAATTCATACTGGTAATGGAGGATCTAAGAATTCAAACAGCATATATGGTTAACTGTAGCATACTTTTTACTATGCCCTAATTTATATCCAAGAAGGAAGCAATATCGCTTAATCTTCTAGTACAGACTCCCTCCCAAAGCCTCTGCATTAATGTGAGATCTCTCACCAACAGCCTTCTTCAGAACCATGACAAGCTCATCAAGAGTACTCAGGAATCGCACAAACGCATAAACAGCCGCAGACCACTGCCTTCCCTCTTTTTGAGCCAAGTACTCCTTCGGATTACCCTCATCGTGGACATCTCCCCGCCAACGCCTGAACTGCATCGCCCTGCCCACCAGCGGCGTTGGCAAAATTGCTGGAAGTGGTTCTCCAGACGTTAGCGAGTGTTGGAGAAGGGTCAAGGTTGACATCAGATCGGCAATCATATTCTCGTCGCCTGCGCTCACGCGATTTAAGAAACGTTCGCGGACTGGGAGTGGTAATTTCGTGACACTAAGACTGAACTGTGCAAGAAAGACATTCAAGTTGATGCACAGATGATTCGCGCGACTGAGAGTTTCGGTATCGATGTTTGAAGTTGTGAATTCGAACTTTGTCTTCTGAATGGGGAGGACGATGGAGTTGAGTAGCTCTTCGGATGTTGTTGCTTCTTTCTCGATGACCTCAACGAAATCATCGGGAGGCGAGCGCCAGACTGATATAAGCAGGGCATAGCGGTCTCTGATGCTCGATAGTTGACTGGATAGAATCTGCCGGTAATGTCTGTTTCCAGAGAGCGGCCGGGGAAAAAGGGCAACAAGCGCAGCTGCACCAAAGCCAATAAGAACGAGAAGAATTCGTCGCCAGAAGACACCGTATCCCACTCCCGGGTTACCATAGCTAGGGATATGCGTATCAACCCAGCTGTACGACATTACCATGTACATAGTTGATGTAAGCATGATGCCAGCTGCCATATGCTGAGGTGGAGCAAACAACCTCCACCACATCATTCCAATGATGGCGACGGCCATGATAGCAGCTAAACCGTATGGGTTTCCAGGGCCATTGCCAGATCCGATGTACCAGCAAGCTAGACCGAGTACACCTCCAGCAACGGTACCGAGAGTACGAATGATGATTCCAGAGTTGAAGTCGGACATGTAAGGCTCGAGAGCCATCTGGGCCATGATAAGAGCCCATAGTCCCTTCTCTCGGTAGTAGAAGCCGGCAGACGAAGTGATCACTGCGGGGACCGCGAGGGCGATAGTCAAAACTAAAACACGTAGGGCGTGAAGGCCCTCGACATCCGTGAAGAAGTCGACCAATGCCAAGAAGATAAGACTCGATTTGCTGCGCTTGCGACTAGTCGGCTGTTGCATGCTTTCCAGAATGGCGGCCGCTGTTTTATCACCCTCGGGTTCTTGCTTTGCTTTCGGCTTCTTGCTGAAGAGCCCTTGTTTCTTTTCGGGCTTGGATAACACCGACATGGTTCGGGTCAGATCCGCACCATTGGGAATTGTTGAAGGCGGTGCATCCTGAGAGAAGACAAGCGTAAAGATAGCCTGGAGACCCTTGGGAAGCCATACCCGGTTCTTTGTGCGGACTTTCTCGATTTCTACAGCTCTTTCAAGGACAGCGAAAATACTCTTAGAAAGGTTAATGAGCCGTTCTTGATACAGGAGACCAGACATCAAGCCAAGGAGAGGAGGCGCACGATGATCACTGTATATGATCTTGCCATCAGCATCAAAAAGATGGGCATGAGGTGCAATCAGGTGTTCCGAAGCCGTATCCTCGAAGTCTTCAAGTGCTTCCTGTAGAGATTCAAGAACCTGTTCGTACTGAGCTACAGCATCATCCTTAGAAGCTCCTGAGAATGCTTGGATAATAGCTTCGACGCTTTGGTCGAGAGTTTTTAAGAAAGGAGTAGCGCAAGATGACAAGGCATCGATAGTCTTGATCATCATCTCTTCAGTGTCGGGGTGTCTCGCAATCTCCCGCAGATCGGCGGCTTTCGCAATATGATACGCCAGTGGATGCTTTTCGTTATCAGAGTTCTCGAGCTCCTCGGCGGCTTTCGTCAGAGCAGCATCCTTCGCAAACAGCTCTTCGCGGGATATTGACAGCTGCAGCAATTCTCCAAACGATACCAGGACTTGTCGCAACGGTTCTTGGAAAGATTTGATATCTTCAGGACTCCACTTTCGGTACGAGAAGTCCATTGGCAGAAACTTGATAGCAGTCTCTATGCCCTTGTAGGACACAGCCAAAGCACCCTTGAGTTCCTGTAGCCGCGCCGGCTCAAATCTGGTCCTTGTGCTGAAGTGCCAACTCAGAGCCTTGACATAGCTATTCATGGGACGAAGTAGATCGGTCATGCTTCCGAGGGTGATTTGTGAGGTAGACTGTGGGAAAAACACCAGGTTGCAAAACACGCCTACACCAACTGCGATAGCGCTGGGTAGGATCAAGACTTTGGGAAGGGTGCCTTTAAAGGTGGGAATCAGCGGTGCAGTGGTAAGATAGATGTCTGAAACGATCATGGAGAACATTGATACGAGCATCAAATTGGGGGCGGCGACGCGTAGTCGTGCCTAGAGAGGGCTGGTCAGTGGTAGGTTCGCTCTACAGGTCAATTGACTTACCATCAGATATACAAACAATCCCATCATGCAGAAATACGTAACCGACACTCTTGTATCAAGCATGAAGCCTTGGTAGATGGCGATCTGCTGATAGGTTGCTTGACCAGAAGCTTGACTGACATTAGTCGTGTTCTGGGGCGCTGATTGCTGCAACTCGGCATAACGTTGTTGCAAGTCAGCCAAAGGTCTCGTTGCCAAAGCAGCTTTCATCGTGATGACTCCCCAGCACCAGCCGAGGGCCATTCCGAAAACGATCATGACGCCAGCTGCGAAATGGATGAAGACCACGCCGGATGGCGGCATAATGAATAGAACAACACTATTGTCTTTGTTAATGCTTGCCGACAAGAGAACTGAATCGATACCGTACCATCCGAAGAATGCCGATTGGCCCAGCAATCGCAGGGTATCATTGATGTAGATAAAGATGGTGAGAATCCATACGGCCAGACTGCACTTGAAAAGAATCTTGAGGTCTTTGGCATTGAAGTGGTCAAGCCACGCGGGAAGTCTCTTGGGGTTGTTGAACGCGTGAAAAGACGCCTCCTCTTCCCCCATAGAGGTCTCCTCCTTCGTTTTAGACCGTCCAAGCCTCATATTTGGCTCAGCCGATACTCCCTTTGTTGATGTTTTGGTGACGTTTTTTAAAGTTTGAGGAATGTTCAACCGCATGGCCTGGAGTGAGGCGGGAGTGGCGCTTATTTAGTCATGGTTTCAGGCGCTCATTTCGTATTACCTGCACTAAGACCAAAGAGTACTATCTAAACGCCCGATCCCTGCAATTTGAGATGATCGGAATCCCATGAAACCCCGTCTCAGCAGATCTACCTCTTTAATCCCCTTTATGTCTATAGTCTACAGTGTCAATGCGTGAGATTGAGAATTGTAATTTATGCTATTCCATAGATTGGTCGGAAAAAGTAATTGAATTGACATGGATGTATCTTACTTTATCCAGATAGCTTGAAGTCAAAACAAGTATTAAATAGCCCAAGCCATTCACGAGGAAAAAGAAAGAAAAGCGAGGGGACTTCTATCATCGCCTAATTTCGCATTACCACGAAATAAATGTTAGCTATGCTCTGCTTCGCTCATGGTAGGTTGACATTTAGGATATTTCGCGGTTCGGAGAGACGGGTTGATACCGAAGCCGACAATAGCAGATATGCTACGGACTCACGGTGACCTCGTAACAAGTAAAGCTAGGTTAGTATATAAAATCAACTATGGCCCGCTCCCTCCGACGGACTTTCAAATTATCAGCTAGGCAATACCCCCTTAATCCCCTATAGTCTCCTCAGTGAACTTCCGCAGACTCATCTAGATCAACAGCAATAACCTCAATCTTAGAGTATACTGTGCCGCAGCCTTTGGTCTGCCTTTGTGCCGACTGTAGGATATCTTTACTTCCATCTACGTTTCAAATTCGGCAGCAGTCATTCCAAGCTCCGTGCAGATTGTACGCAGCGAATCCTCTTGCACACTTAGCATATATTAATATGCGTTGTCGTGGAAGAAATTGTACTTTCTGATCAACCCTCCGATAACCAACTTTCTATCTCCGTCCTTGCAAATGCGAATGTCGAAATCTTCCCGTTTTATCCACCACGCAGTGCAGACGAAGCGGTAAGTATCGAACTGATTTGTTTCAGGGCTGCCGTCGATGCTCGCTTAAGTAGTTTCGTCGTGAATACATTAGTGTCGCTAGGTAATGTCTTGGCTAAGGGGGCTGCCGGGAGAAGTAAATCGTTCCGAGACATCTTGTCGTACGCCAATTTTAGAACAGGTGCAAATTCTGGCATAATGAATGCACCGCAGATCGGGAATTGACTCCGTCCCGATGTCCTCCATCATGATAGTAGTCGAAAAGCTGGTGGTCCAGATTGGCTCAGAGTCACATCAAGGATACTAGGAACCAGAAGTGGATTAATATTACTGTCGATGCTATAGGAGCTTCATTCACTTGAAAGTGGAAACAGGTGGAATTCTTAACAGCCTTTTTTGTAAAATTGGGCATCTCTCGGCAAGCAAAAAAAAGATTCTCGCAACTTTGCTTAGGATAGGCTGTTTAGAGATTGTAATAACAAAAGAAATGGTTTGCCGTCAGCAAGACTCGAACTTGCGTTTTCAGTGCTTCGAAGAGCCACAAACTGATGTACTGACCCCTATACGATGACGGCGTTTTTTGTTGATGGATCCCCGGTCAGTTATTTCGTAACTTGACCTCCACGCCCCGCAGCTCCATATCAGACCTCTTCCTAAACGACTAACACCAAAAAATATTGCCAACTGAGGTGAAGGGACTGGAAAGATTGCGACAGGAATTTGGGAATGTTGCTAGAGGTCGGTTGGGCGTCTGGATAAGTCTAGCTAATGCTAAGTAAGTACGGCTGCGACTGGCTCAAGTTGCGAAGATCTTGATGTACATATCCGTTTGTGATTATTGTTTGCTCAGCTACTTCTGAGCTAAGAGCCTCGCTAGGCAGATTGTGTTATACAGGTGAGGATTCGCGTAACCTCTGGCTAGAGTTATCCACCGCCTTTGACATCACCATAAACCATCCCCGATTCCCCAGTCTTGCATTTGTAGGCGGACTTTGTGGCGAAAGCAAGTCTTCCTACCTAAACTTAGTCCATCTTCTGCCCCAAGTGTAGAGATTGAATAGCTGTCTTTACCTAATACACCTTTGGCCACTGCCAAGGCTTTCTCACTACAAAAGCGCCCAAGCCACAGCTTAACCCAACCCGACTTTCTTTGTTCAACACTCTCAACCATGGACGAATCTCCCCGTTCGGGCCAAGTCGTCGATCCCTTCATTATTGAGCCGTCTGGGCCCCATACGCACAGTATTATCCTCCTCCACGGTCTTGGTTCAAATGGACAAAAGTTTGGCAGCGAGCTTATCGAAACCGGTATCTGCTCTAATGGAAAGTCACTGGCAGAGGCTTTCCCCGGCGCAAGATTTATCTTCCCAACATCAAAGCAACACCGCTCAAGCGCTTTTCGACGCGCCGTGCTCACGCAGTGGTTTGATATCGCTTCGCTGAAAGACCCCTCATATCACCAGCAGACTCAGTATCAGGGGTTGGAAGAGTCATCGCGAGACATCTTGCACTGGATCAACCAGGAACGCAACAAAGTTTCGGACAAGAACATAATACTTGGTGGTATCAGCCTCGGTTGCGCGATGAGCCTCATGTGCTTGCTTGCGTTGTACTTCCCCATCGGCGGATTCATCGGCATGTGCGGCTGGCTGCCTTCCTCGTCACAGATTGAGAAATTAGCAGACGGTTCTGATGAAGTTCAACTTTCTGACAACGACAACCCTTTTGCTACCTTGGACAGCGAGACCGACTCACGCGATGCGAGCGCAAAGGTCCTCGACTACGCGAGAGATCTACTGGTTTTAGAACGTGCTGACCATTCGAGTGCTTTGGAGTCTTTGGCGACACCTGTTTTTCTTGGGCATGGGAAAAATGATCAGAAGATCAAGTTTGAGCGTGGAAAGGAAGCTTGTAGAGTCTTGAGGTCGGTTGGGTTTGAGGTAGAATGGGCGAGCTATGAAGGGCTTGGACATTGGTACAAGATTCCGGATGAGATTGACGATATTGTAAAACTCATCAAAGAAAAGGTCAAGTGATCATCTTAGAAAGGACCTATAGCATGTGTCACTTACACGAAAGATCATGGCATGTAAAATACGATAGCTTACTCTTGTTCAATCTGGGCCTCTGCTAAAAGAAAATCTCCTTCCGTGAGTACGTGTAAGTCTTGCTCACAGTCTATACTTTAGTCTACAGATGTTGATACTTCAGTCTAACTTACCTAAGTTCATACCGACCTCAGTCTACTTTACCTCAAGATCCTCATACCTTCGTCTTGATTAGACCCGGTGGAAGAAGCACCATTATCTGAAAATGGATCAACCTCCATGACTGCATTCCACTCCTTCCAAGTCCCCTCAGGGACAAGCTGCTGCTTCTCGAGGTCCTCCAGAACATTGACAACCCATTTCTGGCAGAAAACAGCAGGGGTCCTCTGCACAGCGGTCTTGATCTTGTTCTTATCCACTACGGGGACCTTACCAATAAATTCATGCTTTGCAATACCAGCACTGTTGAATGGCTTGGGTTGAATGACTGCTTCATAGGGCGTACCTTGGGTTGGACCTCCTGTTGAGTGGTACCAAGTTGTTGCATAGCCGGCATTCTCCTCTTTGAGTATGAGGATCCAGTGGCGGGGGCCGCCTTGGCCACCGAGGTCTTTGCAGATGGCGAGATAAAGATCGCTGGAAGCCATTTGGACGAAATTGGCGTGGAAATTGGCGTGGGATCAAGAATTGGGATAAGTAATTACCTTCTTCTCGCTATCGAAGAGCGAAATGGTCAAAAGATGGTGCGATAGATCTTAGTAAAGCCAAGCTTCTTGTTGAGGGAATGTTCATCCCAGGATCCGTAGGTGTCAGCCATTTTATAGGCAAAAAAGTATGATGTGTCTGTGAATGTATCCCACCTTGTTGTTCGTTGTTACCAAGTTCGTTATACTGCTGTGGACGCAGTTCAGCATCAGTACAGTCATTTGATTGCTGGTATTTGGAGAAAAACCGAGTTTCTGCGCGATGTGACGTGGGCATAGAACAGAACTTGATTTGATGATGATGATGATTGAATTTATCGAACAATTGTGAGCGATGAACAGCACGCGATGTCATGTTGGTTCTGATGCTAATAAAGAACTCCTAAGGGACTGTTTCCCGGCCGAGGGCTTCCGGCCCGAACAGTGGCAGTTGGTTGCACCAGCATGTTGCTGCCTGATTCAATGACAACTGTTGCCTGATCAAAAGAACAAGAACCGGCTACAATTACCTGCGACAAAAAACACCACTCATGAATCCCGAAAAATTAGAAGAACTCACGGAAAAACTTCGAAGGGTGGCACGCAATGCTTATGACAGTCGCGTACCCTTCGATAGCATTACCTCCCGCCACCATCGTGAGGTGCTAGATAAAGCCACTAGAAATGTTGTCTCGACAGAATTGGCGCAGTTCACATATGCGCAAATTATTGACGGACTTCCAACCGCCGATGTTGCCTGGGACCGGCGACTTCCTGGAATTATGGGAGAGCACATCATCGACGACCACGAGACGCTATGTCCCGGAGCTTTAGAAAAAGCGCAGGAGTACTACAAGGAATGGGGCCCTTCAAGTCTCAAGTTCAATCCCGAGGTGAACGATTGCAGTCCAGAGCCTATCAGAATGTTCCTAACTAACGCCTTTTACAGACTATAGAGTCCTACCAGGAGGCTAAGCCAGGCTCTAAATCTTTCAACATTCGCCTTGTTGAGCTAGTTGCCGTTTCTCTGCATCAGGCTGCGGTCTGGCTATTCAATCTTGGCCTTCGGCTTCACCAAGGCGACATTGAGGCCGTCACAGACTGGAGGATGCCTCTGTCTGAGACAATGGTTGAAGTTCCACCTGGGCCTACACTCTTCAGTCATCACGATTATCTCGATGATGACATATACCCCGAGGGAGTTGCAGATATCGTAGGCTACTGGGCCGAGGATCGTATTCTCGGTGGCGTGGTTGTGTTTGAACGACAACCAGAGAACCCAGAGGAGATCCCCAATATTTACTTCCATTCGTGCAGGAAAAGCCAGACTATACGGGTCTATCAGCTAAGAGATGAGCAGCAGCAGGCTTTGTTCGACTTTCTACTTCAGGAAGAACCTTCATTGCCTTCACCTCTTCCGATTCTGAGCGACAAGCAAAATCGGGTACGCGTGGATGCGCCGCGAGCACTCACGCATTCGCACATTTATCGAGATATTTGGGAACGGAAGCCATTAAGCATTATCGACATGCGGATATTTGACAAAAGACCTCAAGATGAACTTGACTATCCTGAAATTGGCGACATGATACGCCATGTGAATGCCCAACTTGGTATTCCAATACCTCAGCCCCGTCCACGATCTTTATCACCACCCGCAAGAGAAAGTACCAACGAGAACAAGTACAGGGATAGAAGCTAGTCAGGAGAGAATACATAACCACAATTCAATGTGACAGCCTCAAGTGTTTGCGCTATCGCCTTGGCATCTCTTTCCTCTATGAAGAATAGGCATATCATCCGTGATACCCTTGATGTCACTGCCACAGAAGTCACTAGTGAAATTCCCACTCAAAATTTCATTTGCAAAACCCTCCAATGGCACCTCGCCATTGGTGTCTTGAGCCCCTTCACCGAATAGATATAGAGGATCAAGACTTCCAAGACTAATGCTGATATCTTTCCCTTCAGGATGCCAGAACAAGAAAGACCCGCAATTCCCACAAAAGCCCCGATTGATACCCTTCGTTTTGGAGTATCTCTTGATGTTACTCTCGGAGTCGCCTTGCCATTCAATGGAGGAGACAGGGACTGTCAGGGTTGTAAGGAAGAAACTGCCGGTTTGCTTGCGACATTGGGTGCATTGACAGATGCAACCAAGAGTGTCTTTGGAAAGGTCGTGGGTTTTGGAGAATGAGATCTTGTAACGGACAGATTCGCATAGACATCCGCCCTCGATGATCTTTGAGGTTGAGGTTGATGATGATGATGCCATAGTTATGTTTGGGGTTTTAAAGGCTTGACTGAACAAATATCTATAGAAATGGGAAAATGAGTTGGGGAGGAGGAGGAAGCTTGAGAAAGTGTGTATTTATACCCCAGTCTGATAATGACGACACGTGAGGCGCAGGGTCATGTCAACAGCGCCCTGTGAACGTGCGGAGTGATACCGATCAAACGCATTGAGATAGGCAAACAATTCACAGATCAATGATGGGAAGAGAAAACTTTTGATGTCTAGAAAATCTATTTCTATATCTTAATCTATGGTTTCGTTAATCATCTAATCTATTTTGGGAATATCCTCCTTCAAAGTCTTTCGCTGTACAAAAACATTATTTGGCGTGCATGGGCAAGTTCTCGACAGCCCAAGCCCGCTGCGCATCAACATACTCCTGAGAGAAAGGATAGTCAATGTAACCGATCTCTGAACCTCTGACGTAGAAAGTATGGCGGTCGTACTTTGTCAGCTCAACGCCATGCTTAACCCTCCAAACAAAGTCAGGGTTTGCGATAAAGTGTCGGCCAAAAGCGACGAGGACGTCCCACTTGCTGTAGTGTCCATCGAGAATGTCTGCTGCAGATGCGGGACTGTAGTTACCCGCAACAATAACAGGCGATGTGTTATCCCAGATGTCGAGGATGAAGTCGAGTGTTTGGGCGTCGACTGAGGCATCGTTGTCGGGAGCCAGAAGCTTTGCTGGGTCGCCGCGGGCTTCGACAAGAGAAAGGTAAGCCAGAGGACCAATCTTCTTGAGCTCGCTGACGATGTAAGAGTATTGCTCCTTGATGTCGGATGACTCGGCACCCTGGAATGAGGCATAAGGTGAAAGACGGAGAGCGACATGCTTGGAGCCAACCTCTGCTGAAACAGCCTTGACGATCTCAAGTAGAAGACGAGCTCGGTTCTCAACAGAGCCTCCCCACTTATCGGTTCGCTTGTTGACAGAGTCAGACGTGAACTGATCAATCAGATATCCATGAGCGCCATGGATCTCAACAGCATCGCCGCCGGCATCGATAACGCGTCGAGCAGTGGCGACAAAGTCTCGAATAAAGCCCTGGATCTCCTCCTCTGTCATGGCCTCAGGCGCAGGAGCTCCCTCTTCAATGGGCACAGCGCTAGACGAGCGGTACTTGAAGCCTCGCTCCTTCTGGTATTCTGGATCAGAGGCTCGACCTTGACCCCAAATCTGCTGAGACCAGAAGGACTTGTTGGCGTGAACACCACCAATGACCTTTGTCCAAGCAGCAACTTGGTCATCAGTGACGAAGGCGGGGCCTTGACGCATACCAGTATCTTGCATGGACACTCCAGTGGCTTCTGAGATGATTAGGGTGCCTGGTGCTGAGCCTCTCTCGGAGTAGTATCGCTCAACGAAAGGTTTGGCGACGTGGTTGTCGTCATTACGGTAACGGGTCAAGGGAGCCATGACCATGCGGTGTTCTAGCTTGACATTGCCTAGTTGGATTGGCTTGAACAGCTTGCTCTCGGGGGAGATTGTTGTGGTTGTTTTTGTAACTGTCATATTGAAGATTAGGTGTAGATAGGTCAAGTGAGAATTGGTAGAGGTAAGTGAGTTCTGCGACTTGGAGCTATAGATACGGTGGGGCAGTGAAATTGGGCCATGGCGTCTTCTTATATCTTGAAAAATGAAAAATCAGATCAAAGATCAACGTTATCACCTTGGTCACCTTAAGGGTCTCGGCAGATTATGTCATGTCGTCACTAACAGTTGATTTCCAACTCCAACTCCGGGACTCCGATATTTCTAGAAACTGTCTGCACTTCATGAACCAATAGGAAGAGCTCCTTCATCTGACAAATCTTTCAGCGAATAGGAGTATCTCCTGCTTGAGTTGCCCCACACCTTTTCCCGCGATCCTCGGTCATGGCGATCGGAGTACTCCGATTCGATCGGTGGCTATCTCTTGATCTTTTGAATGACCAGGAGTTGTTTCTGTGATGTGACGATACCAGCACGTTGCATGCATATCATAGTAACACTTATCCAATTTTGGACTATTCCCTGTTACATGACAACCTAACCAATAGGAACTGCTCATTCTCATTCAATTCTTCAGTATTACAGTAAGATTGGGTGTAGCACGTCGGTTGTAAGCAGGGATTTGAAATCGAATATCTTGACTACCTATCCTTCATAATTGAAACTCCGTAGAGAATGTATATAAAGGCGAGATGCTTCAGCTTTTCACAGAGAATCAAACAACCAACTACACAGATACAACAACAACAGCACTCCAAATAAAACAATTTCTTAACAATTACCTTCCAACTACACCTTGATTACCACTTTACAACCCCCAATCATACAAGATGTCTCCTCCTCGTCGTGCTCTCATCAGCATCACCTCCGCCTCCGCCACTCTCTTTGACGGCAAAGAGACCACTGGCCTCTTCATCACTGAAGCTCTTCACCCCTACAAAGTTTTGAGAGCTGCTGGATTCGAGGTCGACCTTGCCTCAGAGACTGGCACTTACACTGCCGATTGGCTCTCTCAGCAGCCAGATTTCCTCAACGGAGATGACTTGTCTACGTGGAGTAACACCAACAGCGAGTTCCGTCAGAAGCTCGACAACATGCCCAAGGCCTCTGAGCTGGACCCTTCTAAGTACGGCCTTTTCTACGCCTCTGCTGGACATGCTGCCTTGATCGACTACCCCACTGCGAGTTCGCTTCAGAACATCGCAGCTCAGGTCTGGGCTAATGGTGGAGTCGTCTCGTCTGTTTGTCATGGGCCAGCCATCTTCGCCAACCTCATTGATCCGACCACCAATGAGCCTTTGATCAAAGGCAAGAGAATCACTGGTTTCACTACCGAGGCTGAGGACACCATGAAGATCATGGGTGATCTCCGAAGCTGGGGCTCTGAGTTGGTCGAAGAAGTTGCCGCTCGCCTTGGTGCAACCTGTAAGTCCCCTTGGTTCTGACCACGAGGGAAAGTTTACTAACTATTTGTGTGAAGATGAGCGTTCTACTGGTATTTGGGATGACTTCCATGTCGTCGATGGCCGCTTGATCACTGGTCAGAACCCTGCTAGTGCAACTTCTACTGCTGAAGCTGCCGTGACTGTATTCGAGACCCTGTGAAATCTTGGCTTGGGGTAAAGAGCAGGAACATCATAGGCTTAGAGAACTGATGGTTGGAGTTGGAATTGCTGGCACCTCTGGCCATCCAGGTATTCGAGCGACAATGGGAGGAAGTGGCTTGTTAGACTAGATCATCAATATATGTCATTCATTAAAGCTTTCAAGTTATCGATCCACAAAGAATACTAAGCTGTCTCAGTGGTCGGTCCTGAATTATCCGGCAGAAGCATATCGAGATCAGCCCAAAAGTCCACGTGCATAGCCATATCAAGAAGGTCAAAGTCTCCCCCAATGGCATCGAACTGGTTAGCATCCGGCCCAGCCAAAACTCCCTGCCCTAATGTATTCTTGGCCAACAAAGGATCCATAGGTAGTCCAGATATCTGATCTGACTGCAACTCAAGGTGCGCCATAACAGACTCAATGTTCGTGTGCAGTGTACGGACAATAACAGCCGCTTTAGCAGCAGCATCAAAGCTTCGAGCGAAAATGTCGAGAACAGACACGGCGTCTTTGATCGCAGAGCGCACAGCTGGTGTGAGAGAGTGTTGCGGGTTGGATACTGCGAACCCTACCAACGTCATTGCTGCACTCCATTGCCACTGGAAAGCTTCGTGCCAGCCGTTGAGGATAGACGTTGTGGACAAGACCTGGTGGGTAATGTTGGATATTTCAATAGCGTGCGAAGCACATTTCGCCGCCATTCCAGCTGCGACACTTCCTTGAAGAGCAGAGAATGAAAGGAACGGACGATGGAGACCGATGCATAGGTGATGATACTCGAGCTCCAAGTGTAGACGTTGTCTTTGGAGCCACGGCGGCGCAAACTGTTCTATCTCAAGAATTGAAGTGCCAAGGGAGAACGCACTGCCATCTTTCCGGCTTGTCCTTAGGGACTGAGGAACCTGCTTTACCCACTCGGTAAGGGTTGTTGTTTGTGGACCCCAGATATTGGCGACGTCTTCCATCGTGTTGGGGTCATCATAAACGGAATTCCCCTCAACAAGGTTGAGCTCATGGTTATAGAAGGCTATGTTGAGAGCTCGTGCAGTCTGGTACAATTTGACGCGCTGCAAGTTGAAGCTCAGCCATGTTGCATTGCCACCAATAGGCGCAAAGGTCGAGCCAGATTCAATCGCCGCTTCCAGGGTATCGCTAGGTGGGTCGGGCATGGCATATGAATCGCGGATGAGGAATGGGCGGCCGACCTTCATGCCGACTTTCGAGTCTAGCTCGAAAACAGACCACCATAGACGCCTCCGTAATTCGCGCTCTGGTCGTGGCATCCTCGCTGGTGGATCGAGATGTAGGCCTAACATATAGGCTGTCCGAACAGCAAGGGCACAGATGCTGTCTGCCATGTTGTGAAAGGATCCACCGCAGACATACATGGCGCACAGAAGATGGCACTGTAGAGTTGAAAGGGAGGGACTCTCTACTTCACAAGCCAAGAGTGTCTGGGCTCTCCGATAATACCATCTCCCAGCCATGGTCGGGTCGTTATCTTCGACGATACTTCCGTGTTGGCTAGAAGGTAATGCCGAAATATGATACTGCATACACATGGCAACTATGATATCTACCAGTGCCGATGGCTTCCTCGGGGCGCCAGGTGGCACATCGATATAAAGGGACTGATTGTGGGCTTTGAAGCTCGCCTCATCAAGTACAGCGTAAATAGATGTATGATAAGTTTCCCAGTAGAGGTTAATGAAGTACCCTTCCTGAACCGGAGTGAGATAAAACCCTTCCTCATTGACTCTGGTGAGAGGCGCCAAAAGTCGTGAAGAATCTTGTGAGACGATGGGCTGTTCTAACTGTTCCAGATTGCTCGCGAGGTGGATGAGCATATGATCAGCTTGGGCACTGAGAAATGTGCTAAGTCGATGGATGAAGAAGTAAAGCGAAGACGGCCCAAACCAAGCGCTGTGAGGAGATCTCGCTGGGCGAAGATAGACACCATCCCAAAATTTTGTCTTTGTATTTTCCTGGGCTATTGACCTTTGAGAAGCTGGCGATTCGCCCGGCGGTGTCAGCTCCTGTTGGTGTGATATTGACAGTGTCTCATTGTTTTGCGCTTGTAAAAGTTGAGCCTCGAGTTCTTTCACCCTCCGCTTTAACTTGTCAATCTCATCTTTTGCTTGAGGGAGAGTCGAGACGGTCGGGGCGTCGCTGTTGCTGCAGTCTCTACCGCGACTTCGGCAATTGAGGCAAGGAACGCTGTCGTCGCATTTTATTCTCTGGAGTCTGCAGCCGTCACAGGCTCTGCCGACTTGTTTGCGCTTGCGCCTGAAGCCTAGTCGTTGGTGGTGAGCCTCAATCGCTCGCTGGTCTGGCTGGCTCATCGATACAAACGCTGAGTTTTCACCAAATTGCAGCGGTTGTGAGCGTGATGGAAAGAGAGGATGGCGCCACAATAGGGCGACGGGCTCTCATAATTCAGGATTGAGTCATGATAAGCTAAAGTGAAGTTCTGGTTGAAGATGTTGCTGACGGAGGGGCGGTAAAAAGCGATTACTCAGCTAATTGCAGGGTGATTTTAGCCTTGCGAGTGCTCGCAGAAAGGCATTTCTATATGACGTCAGAGGTTGAACGAACAACCAAACAAAAGTTACTCGAAGACATTATATGCAGATGCGCTGAAGTGAAAGACGAGTAGTATTCCAGGTAAATAAATTAAAAACACTGCTATTTACTCATCGCTTGCTCATTTTCGTCAATGTCGGGGCAATGGCATAGCGCGTGCCTCAGGCTTTGCATGTTGACGTAGTGGATCTTTTACTGCGCCGAAAACTTAGGAACCTTTGGCCCTCGAATCTGAGCACCTCTCAATTCCTCTCTTCGAGCCCTCTGTTGATTAACTAGAACTACTTCTAAGCTCTGCTCTCGGTAACTTAGTTCTGATACTGTTTAATGTCCTCTTCCACCAGCGCGGATGCTGCGGATGCTGCGGATATATCCTTGGTGAGGCTTCCCAACACTGCCAAATCCAATATGAACACAGCTGACTCTCCTAGGCTGCAGCATTTGCCGCGCTGAGCGTTGAGTTTGTAGTGCACCCGTTTGATACTCTCATCACACGCATCCAGTCTCCCGAATATGTGCCCAAGTATCGGAGTCACGAGGGCAAACTACAGCCTTCTTTATTTCGAGGTCTTTACCGCGGTCTAACACCAACTGTCGTCACTACCATCCCGGCATCCGTCACGTTTTTCACAATTTATGAGACAGCCAAGTCTACTCTGCAACCTAATGAGGGACTTAAACCGGGAAGTTTATCCCAGATAGCTGTACATGCGGCCAGTAGTGCGCTGGCTGATATGGTGGCCTGCGCTATCATCAACCCTTCAGAAGTGCTCAAGCAGAACGCCCAAGTATCGAGGTTCTCTGAAGGAGGAGGTCAACGATCTCCTCTTCTCTCCGCGCTTAAGCACTTCTCACGTCACCCATTGAAGTTATGGACGGGATACACAGTACTAGTTGCTGGAAACCTCCCGCGCACGAGTCTCACGTTCTCTATATATGAATATCTGAAAAGTACCTGGCTTCGAAAGTCAAAGAAACCTGAGAGTATCATGGAACAGGTCAAAGTGAGTGGGATCACTGCTGGTATTGGCGGCTCTATAGCATCGCTTCTATTCGTCCCTATCGACGTGGTGAAGACGAGGATGCGTCTGCCAGAGAAGGCTCCCACTAGCCACCCTTTACAGCCAGAGGCTTTATTCACTTCGTCGCTCAGTCGAGAGAAAGCAAGAAAGCCCGCGACGAGGGGTCCCATTTCCATTGCCAAGGGTATCTTGGTAAGAGATGGGGTCTCTGGATTATTCAGAGGAGCAACTGTCACTTGTATAGCTGCTGCAGTAGGTAACGGCTTGTTCTTGGGTTGTTACGAGGGATTGAAGCTGCATTATGCTAATGAGGCTTCAAAAAACGAGCTCATCCAATAACGTTGATGTCTTTGAATCTGTAAGAATAGCTTGTACGATATGTGTATTTTCAATCTATGTATGGAAGGCTTGCAGTTTTGGGAGCCCAGGAGCTTGTATAGTAAATGAATTTTAACTTATCATGTGTGAACAATGAAGACCCCTACAAGTGCGACTTGATATTTGCCGTGTCCTCACTCTTCTTCTTCACCTGATCACTGATGTCCTACATAGGAAAAAACATGAAAACAATCACGTCGGAATCTGGCATATTTAGCTCCTTACGCAGTATCTCGCATAAGATTGTGTTACTAAGTCAAGTAGTTATCGTCGTTCATAGATGTATCAGCCAGTTTGGAAGACCAAAAATAAAGTCTTTCTTTATAGATCATAAACTCTGTTCGCCAAATCCTTCCCATCTCACTCGCATTTGAGTCGGTCAGCAGGAGGGAGTGTTCAACTATGCCCACTTTTAGTAATTGGACTGGTGCTAAAGTGGCGCTTAGTTCGTTTCAGCCCTGTGTCATATCAATATTACCATGAGGTTAACTGGCACTGGATATTTTCGTAATAATCACTTAAAAGCTCCATAATCAAGATGAGCCAGATTATTAAAGAAACTATTATGGGATGGACATGCCATTCGAGGTATAGTACGGTCGAGTGTATAAGGAACCACTTCAAAGATGAGCAGGGTGTTTGGCACATGCTACTGCGGCATTAGGCAAGGATACCCGGTATCCACACTTCATGCACCATGTATTGCCCAGAATTGGATAAGACCCAAATGATCCCCGCAGGTCACGACTATTGATATTCTCAGCCTTTAGCTTTTATTCGAACTTGTTTAATCTCAACATCACCATACAATAGACCCAGAAGAAAGCTACCAATCAACCCTCTACTACACTTCACGCGGGGCCTCTGGAGCTGGTCGTCTCCTCTTACCGAAATGATGACTGAAACTAGGTATCTTCAACGCTCAGCTAACACGACGCTCTTATCTAACAGTACGAAGTATAGAGCCCTCCGGCCTGACGACAATAATTCCTCATGAACCGCTGGAAGAATCACAAAACTATGAATCAAAACAATCCGTGGCAGTTCCAAGCCCAACGAGCAGTAAAATAGTCAAGCCCATCAAGAAGTTCGACGCTTTCATCTCACATTTACAACGTCTTATACATACTCGCGATAGCCATGATTCTTTGATTCTCTTTTTGGCCTATGCAGCACACTTTGCCGCGACAGCACTCGAAACACCAATTCCTACCAGCTTACGAAACCGAGCGATCAGTATTGGTAAATTCATCTTGAAGATTTTACCGCCAAGAGTATCGTCACTTCTATCGACTTCAAAGCTCTCACAACTGAATGCAACACTGCCTGCCTACAAACTCCTCATCGCCGAACGCTGCAGGGCATTATCGGATATTCTGGACGACTGGCAAATAATCACTAGGTTATGGGGGTTACTTGCCATGTGGGCGGAAGCGAAAGATTTCATCACCAACTTTGCGGTACCAGAGAAGACGAATGATGAATGCGAAAAGAATATGCGGCGATATGTTGTCGAGAAGGCGATCAGAGCGACATACATAGTTGGGCTGTTTGGATACTATGGCACGGAAAACCTAGCTTGGCTCACAAGACGAGGTGTTTTCAAGTGGTCCGAAAAGACAGAGTCGAAACTCATGATTTGGTCTTTGAAGTCATGGGGTGTCTACATCCTTTCTGAATTGGCACAGGTCCTATATGATCGCTCAGAAAGGAAGCGGACCGGCGAAGAAGAAAGCGAAGAGTCAAAGACAGAATGGAGAAAGAGGTTGGTTCAGGCTCTGCTGTATGGTCCACTGACAGTTCACTGGATAAGGGAGGGAGGGTTGTTCCCAGAGACGGTCGCTTCCTTTTTGGCAGCCTATACCGAGTGGATAACAGTCCGAGGATTGTGGAAAGAGACTGCTGAAGCTTGAGGAAGTTCTGTCAGGTTGAATATCAAAAGATTCTTGTTCTGTTCACGTTTATTTAGGATCGTCGACTGATACAAAAAGAGCTCTTCTGACGCTCACTATTTTCCCCAAGTTCTTTTTATAGCCGTTGAACACGTCGGTAACATACGCCACATGCAAGCCGAGTCAATCTTAGTGGAAGATATATGCTTGGCATTATAAGGATCACCTTAGTGTCTTTTTGATAAAATCAGGCTGCGAGGAGGCTCTCACTATTGGCTGCAGAACTTTGTCTTTAAAGGAGATAAAAGCCCCCCTCACTCAGAGTCAAGTTGTGACTGGTTCCAGTAATCCTCATGAGAGAAGCTAAGGTGCGGTGCTTTTCAGCTTGTTAATCAGGCTTAGGCGGGTCGCCAATCAACCTTTGGATGGTGCATCCTGATACAGGATATATGCAGGATATTAAGGCTCCTATTGGGCACTCGCGAGTATCCCTGTGAAGATAGGAAATTATCCATCTGTTTGTCTCAGGTTTATGCATATTTTCAATCTAACAGAACGCCACCGACCTATTCTAGGATATGAACTTTGGGGGGGGGGGCGTACATCGAGATTTATCTGATCAGTTCTCTCCTCTCCTCTTTTTCTTTTCTTCGTACTTCTTGCTTTTGAGCTATTCTAACAATCACTGTGAAGGGCTTGGGCCACAATTTGTTCTGAAACCAGGTCACGACTATGGAAATGGTCGGCATAGATTCCGAATTGGGCGGAGGCGACTTGACTCTCGCTCAGCCTGACCCATCAATCACCTATTTGGCAGCAGTTGACGATCAAGAGCTTCTCAAACGTCAAGTTCAAATCACTTACGACACATGTGGCTATTTTTCGCTTCCAGGCTCAGGTAAGTGTGATCATCACCTCTGGACTTGACTGGAATTGACAATCGCCCCCCAGCATGGGCCTCACTCTATTGCTACTACTACTCAACTAGTTCAACGACGACTTGTACAACCTACTCCGATTACATCGGGTGCGAAGGATCCGTCAAGACAAAGTGCTATACAACAGCGACTTGCCCCCTGACCACCCGATCAGATGAGCTATGCTGGTAAGTTCCTAGTAAGAGTCCTCGAATTGCGTTGACTCACTATGTCTAGTATCTCGGGATGTGTGACTGCTACCACGACTAATGGCGACGGCGACGAGCTCACTTTGTATCCGTTTTGTGCCACTTCAGATTATACGGTGTCGTTGTACAAAGAACTGAGAGGTGTGCTGGATAGTACAGAGGAGTCTTCTTCGGAGTCTACCAGTTCAGATAGTGGGTTGACTGCAAAGACAGCAGGAACAACGAGCAGTGGGACTAGAGAGACGACAGCTACCTCGGGATCGGCGTCATCATCCACCTCAGGATCATCCGACGATTCAGATAGTTCTTCTGCGCCTGTCGGAGCTATTGTTGGCGGTGTTCTCGGAGGTCTTGCCCTGATTGCCCTGATCGGTTTTGGCCTCTGGTTTGTGCGTCACAAAAAGCGTCAAGCTGCTCAAGGATCCAACAGTGGCGCTGCGACATATCAGCCCCCAGCTGCGCCATACTATCAGCAACAACCCGTCTCCAATGCTCAGCTGAATGGAAACCATGGTCAACATTATGCCTCTGGCATGTCTCAGGTTGAGCCAAAGAATTATTCGACTTCGCCTAACCCTACGAGTTCACCAGTCATGGAACTTCCTTCTTTCGCCAACGAGGGCCAGCATCCTTCAGGCTTTCGTTAAAAGGAATGAATTGTTGTGCGTCGGAACGAATACACGTGCTTATCTGTCGTTTTTATTTTAATTGTTGGTCAATTTGTATCAGGAGAATGGGAGCTGGCTGCTTATTATGAGACTGTTCGCGTTGAATAATGGGAGATAATTGACGGGTCAAAGTTGAAATGAAAGAGTCAGATATGTTCTGAAATTTGACGAGCTTTGGGAAAGTGAATCGCCATTACGACAGCGCAATCCAACCTCGAACCTTAACCTGCTAGGCCTTGGCTCCTGAATGGGTGACAGGCACTCCTAATAGTGCTGAGCCAATACTGTCAACAATTCCGGTATTTTGCCTTTTCAGGTGGCATAAACCTTCACGGGTTTCAATGAACTGTATGGCCGGGAAACGATTTAAACATCCTGAAACTCCTTTGATTGACTACTCGGCCATGGCCGAAAGATTAGCTTGTGCCATCCAACAGCATATCCATACAGCGTAGGATAAGCCCATACTAGATGGGAATATAAGCTCGTCATCCGAATCTACGGATCCTACGATATGATCTCCAAGCTTCTTCATCAAACTCCTTGTTTGCCGTGTCGAAGCCTTCATTCTCGCCAAGATGCGGCCAGCACTCCTCCTGTCCGTGTTGCAGCGCGCTGCCATTGTTAGGGCGGGTGTCTCTACCATTACCTCTACTACTACCTCATACTCTACCTCTTCCATATCCTCTAACACCGACATATGGTATACAACAACCGAAAAGCCCTGCTGCACCAGCCTGGGAACAGCCTCTATCGCCGATGTTCAAACTATAACTAGCACCCAGGCGCTGTTGCAGACTGCCTACTGGCCCCATCTCCCCTCCAAGCGCAGGACTACGACAATTACACCGAGTCACAGAAACACGACCGTTACAGGGACGTCAACCTCCACTTTTATCACTACTGTCCCGTATACTAAGGACATATACACCGTAATTATAACCGGTGAGTGACTTTCTCCGCGTTGCAACTATGATATTTTGGCTAATCGTACCGCAGAGACCGAGACGGAAACTGTAAACGTTACTTCAACTAGAACTATCGTCTCGTTTGGAACCACATTTACTACTATTACTCCAACTTCAACAGTTCCCACCGTTGATGGGTTCACTGCCATACTATCCGCGTCAGAATACATCACTCGGAAACGCCCCATCTCCGAACGATCTCCGAACCAAGAAAAAAAGCAGGAGTTCGACAGCGAAAAGAAGGAATACGAAAATAAACCAGATGAGAAGAAGAAGGAGAAGAGTAGTGAAAGTCACTCGCATTGTATCAGTGATGGTTCCAAAGCAGGGGGAAAGCCTTTGTTTGACCCTGCTCTATACCCACAAAAGGTCGAATGTGCCAAGCTCATCAAGGCTATCAGGAACAAAAGGCACCCGTCTGAGTCTGAAGCCGGGCGCACGGAAACAGTCATCCTTCGTCCTAAAACTTCTACAATATATAGACACAGAACTACAATTTCGACGAGTGTTGTCGTTGAAGGTGGTAAGACAACAACTGCCTGGTCAACCAGCACTACGACAGTGACAACTTCGAGCAGCTCAACGAGTACCACCCTCAGAATCAAAACGGGTATATCTTCTCACATATTTGTTAGATGATACGAGCATAGCAGCTGACCACGGTCTTTATCTAGAAACTCAAACCTCAATTGCCCCAGCCGCCACTTTCTACGCCGCATGCTCCAACGATAACCTGGTTAATTCAGCTAATGGGGATCATTTCATCAGCAACGCCTTCTACGATGACAGCAGTGGTTCGAATGGGAATACTCTTAATAGTTTTGGTCAACTATCAGCCTATGACTGTTGTGCTGCATGCCAGCAAGCTCAGAACTGCATCTTTTCCGCTTTGTATCTTGGTACCTGTTACAACATTGTTCGTTCAACATGCGATCCTAAACGGACTTTTGGGACGCGTTTTGTAACGAACCAAAGTCTGAATTCCAGCAATGCGCTTACGCTTAGTAACGGGCCCTGTGGTCAGATTCCTAATGGGGGTGAAAATGGATGATGAGCAGCATTGTATATCATGCTCTTTCACTGTTTGACAAGTACTACTAGTCATCAGTATATATAGTTATCTTTGACTTTAAGAAGTGAGTTCATGACTCCAAGGGGATTGGCAAATATTTCCTGATTCGACAGATTGGCAACAGGTCGCTTAGAGACTTCTGGCCTAGATTGTGTACTATATTTTCAAGGCTAAGATGTCATGAACTTCCCCTCCACTATCATCCTTTGCTTTTGGATACTGGCATCCGATCACGCTTCTCAACTCAAGGCCGGCGGCCAAGTCCAAGCTTCAACCTCGAAGATAGTCGACGCATTATCTCCAATTTCCACGGGAGTTCGGCACATTCACCCCACCACGCGGCAACTAACCGGCCTTAGCATTCCATTCACCGTTTCACCAACTAAACCCTTCTTGGAAAGTTCAGGCGACTTGCTATCAACTCATCGAGTCAGGATCTCAAAAAACATGAACCAGGTCCTCGGCTCTCCCTAGGTTCGCCTAACTTTTACAGTACGCTCGCCCCCAGCTTCCCCAGAAACCCCGGACGTTGGAGATAAGACGAACTAGAGCAGAGATATGACTGAGGAATTGCGGTCATTGATTGTCATATAGTTTTGACTAAAGATTGGCCTGGGCCGTACCACGCGACAACGGAAGGGGTGCCGCGCCCTATCTATAATCTCGGTGCCGATCAGGACGAGACTAGACTATGGGAGCCAGGGTTCCTTAAAAATGTGCCTATGCCCATGCAATATGGCCCGTTTCAGCTCTTCCAACGTTCTTGATATTGCCATTTGTCTCTTTACATTTCTCACTCTTCCCACGCCGCGTCTACTCGACGGCATCCTTGATCGTCGCGAATGACCACAAAAGCCCCCCAACAATACACAAACATTCTTCTCAAACAAGAGCAACGGACCTTTATCCTCGCATCCCGTCTTGACCTTAGAGCATGAACACCGACACCATGGCTGACAAACACGATATCCCTGATAATGCGTCTCTGGCGCCTTCCCAGACACCCGGCAAAACATTCGCTACCCATAATCACCATGGCGAACAGCTTGAGAAGCGATACAGTCCCTTGTCTGTCCTTGCTTTTGCCTTCACCACTACCAATTCATGGATGGCTTTCGCATCAGGCATTGCAGTGCCTCTTGCTTGTGGTGGAGGACCTTCGATCATCTATGGCTTGATCGCTGGTGGAATCATCATGGCCACCATCAATGTTGGCTTTGCCGAGTTGGCTTCGGCATTCCCCTCGGCTGGTGGACAGTATCACATTGTCTTCATGGCATTCCCAGCGTCGACGCGTCGTGTTGCAGCCTTCTATACAGGTTGGATTTCTATCATCTACCTCATGGCTGCGACAGCTTCGTGCAACTTCTTCGCTGCTAGTTCTGTCTTGGACCTTGCTCAGCTGTGGAATCCATCATATACCATCGAGGCTTGGCATACCTATCTGATGCACATCTTGCTGTGTATCATTGCCTTTGCTGCCACGTCGCGATTCCCAGCTGCTATCGGTCGTTTGACTACAACAATATTCTGGTTGTCTTTGATTGGCTTCGTCGCCTCCATGATTACTCTCCTTGCCGTCAGCGATAAAAAGCAATCGGCTTCAACAGTCTTCAAGGAGTACAAGAACGTCAGCGGATGGGGTGATGGCTGGGCTATGATCATCTCTATCACTTCCTGCCTATGGGCCTACAGTGGTGTTGATGGCCCTACCCATTTAGCTGAAGAGGTTCCAAACCCAAGTAAGAACGTCCCCCGAGCCATCTTTTTGACTATTGGCCTCGGTATCACTACCGTCCCTGCCTGGACCATTGCTCTCATGTTCTCTATTAAGGATGTCGACGCCATCATCAATTCAACTGTCCCCATTCTTGAGGTTTACAACCAAGCTCTCAACAACAGGGTTGCCACCACCATCTGGACAGTCTACTACATCGTCATGTTCTACGACATCGTCTTGAACCTGTTCATCTTCTCTGGTCGAACAATTTGGTCCTTCTCGCGAGATGGTGGTGTTCCATTCTCTGGATTTCTGTCGCATCTCAACTGGGCAAGTCCCGTTCGGGCTACCGCGGTTATGCTTGGCCTACAGATCATCATTGGTGTTCTATACGTTGCTTCAAGTACCGCATACAACAGCTTCATCGGTCTCACTCTTTTCGCTCTCAACATCACCGTCGCTCTACCTCAAGCTGCATTGCTGGTCCGTGGACGCAGCTGTCTTCCCGAGAGGGCCTTTTCGCTCGGAAAAGCAGGCTATGCTGTCAACACGGCGGCTACATTATTTGTCGCACTCTTCTCTGTTAGCTTCTGCTTTCCCTCATTTATGCCAGTTGAGGCGTCTTCAATGAACTATCTTGTTGTGGTTATGGCGGTTGGTCTGCTATTTACGACAGCTCTCTGGTTTGGTGGGTTCCGCAAGACATTCACTGGACCCCAGATCAGTCTAGAGGGGGAGGATTAGTAGAAACTACTGTCACTCAGAGTTGGAAAGGCGAGATATGTGAAAGGATTTACTGGGAATTTGCCAAATAGTTCTATGTAATCGAGTCGAGAATATTAAGTTCACGTTATACTCTTATACTCTTCCACTGTCCTGATAGATGGTGCATGTTCTTGCTCCTTAAAGCTAGGCAACTCGATATAGGCTTCTCTGTCTCTAATAAGGTATATACTTCGGCTTGTTGCTATCGACGGCTGTCCAATTCTCATATCCTGAGCCAGTAATTGTCCTCTGGAAACCCCATCATCAAACTTCAACCCCCTCAACTCCGCGCTCTACCTGTACAAGTCTCTACAATTTCATCACATACTTCCCTTCCAACTGCATTATAATTAGCCTTGTCGTATCCTGATGAATTGAATGTACTCACCTGTCCTTTGGACATTTTCTCCATCAAACCCTCAACATCCTCAAGCTCAGCCCACTTGATCTTAGGAATCACAAGCCTTCTCTTGACAAACTGTAAAGCTTCAAGGATATCGGCCCTTGTACCAACAGCCGAACCCTTAACTGTCCAGCCATTATCAATGAACCAGAGTGGGTGGAACTGAATCTTGGCGTCTTCCGGGAGAATTGACACACACATCAATGTGCCGAAGGGACCAAGCATGTCGAACGCTTTCTGATACGCAGCGGCAGCAGTTGCAGTCACGACGACAGCCTTTGCTCCTTGTCCATCTGTCAGATCCTTGACTTGCTTTCCAGCGTCTTCGCCTGAAGTGACGTCGATGTAATGCTCAGCACCTTGAGACTTGCAGTACTCTTCTTTAGCAGCGCCTGCGTCAACTGCAATCACTCGGTAACCCATTGCGTGAGCAAACGCAACACCCAAAGCACCCACGCCACCACCTCCACCGGAGATGACGACCCATTGTCCAGGCGTAAGATTGCAGTTCTTGATAGCCTTATAAGCCGTGACACCTCCGCAGAGGATTGGCGCGATCTCTTCATCGGGGATATCATCAAAGGTAGATGGAATGCGAGCCAGATATCTCAAAGGCACGAGAGTATACTCAGCAAAGGTGCCATCGTAGGCTTTTGCCGAATGCAAAGCTTCAACACAGCGCGTCTCACCCTCGTTGGCGAGGTCAACGCACATATTGCAGGCTCCGCAGATATCCCGTATCCAGGCTATTCCTACACGCTGGCCAATCTGGATGCTGGGGTCCAAGTTGGCAATATTGGAACCGAGCTCGGCAACTTTGCCTACGCCCTCGTGGCCGAGGACGTTTCCCACGGGGCCCATGTGGCCTAGAGCCATGCCTAGATCGGAGCCACATAGACTAGTAAGTGAGAGGCGGATGAGAACTTCATTGGGGCCGGGGACTGGGCGTGGTAAATGCTTGATCTCAAATGTAGGTTTGGCAGTATGTTCTTGGGGAGACTGCTGCTGTTAGTAGAATTCGGTATTCTATGGGACTTCATGTCCACATACAGTAAGAACGGCCACTTTGTAAGTGCTAGACGTCATCTTGGTTGTGTAAATGTTAATATGGCGGATGGTTCGGTTTACATGGATGGGTCAGTTCCACGTGGAGGACCGAGATATTAAATGTCAATATACCCTGGCCATCCCATGCCAAGACACTCAAATGATCAAACAATGCTAGATAATCGTCATCCGAATAAGGTAATCCTCGCTTCCGCCGCCGGCCACGTCCGGTCCCGGGTCGTTTCAACATTCCTAACACGGGAAAGTGTGCGGAGACAGAGTTCCGGTATATCGTCATGGCAGTTGTGGGGTAACCCGAATACTACCAAATGTACACTTAGTCAAAGTACCTCTGGAAGCGGAACTGGCTTTGATTGAACCATATCATCCAGAAAAAAGGCTGATTGGTCCCGAAAGAACTACTTCTGTTAGATGTATTACTGTCAACATTACCCCACAATTGCCAGATTCTCGGTAATCCAGGGGCCTGTCATGCACTCCGACCGCGAATTGTCAGTCAATACTACGTAGTAGTTTATGATCAATGCCTTCCTAGCTTTCATAGTTAGTCTCACTTGTAGCCAGTCCTTAGACTCGGGCATCTTTGTCAGTCCCTGTCTTGGCAAGTGTAAAATCATGACAAGCTTGACTGCTCTATACAGATCACAGTACATGAAGTTCTTCCCACTGAGGAGCGCCTTGGGCCCCTTCAGCCAAAAGCTCTCCCTCCTTCACTCCAGAACAATAAGTCTCTCCAACGCACCGATATGCCCCTTCTCAAGTCGCCCTCAAAACCATCGGAACGTCCATTCCTCGGATGATACAACAGCAGTCGCCAGCTTTAGCAATAACCGGTACCAATGCCATCTTTCCTTGGGTAGTCAATGCGAGACAGCGCTCTCTTCCTCTCGGGAACATTCGTTCCGCATTCATGACACTTCCTCTATCTGGGGTACGCTTGGGAAATGAGACGCAGTCTCAGTCCCAGCCTTCTCTCGTAGCGCCTCACAATACAATAACAGGTCTTCCACGTGGTCTTTGGAAGTTGGACGTCCGCGTGCTAGTGTCAGGCTGAAAGACTCTATCAACTCCTCGGGGGAGGTGGGGTAGAGTTCCCAAGGAGCTGCAGCCACACTGCTTCGATAGGAAGAATGTTCTTTTCACCTAAATATGGTTTCCAGTCTTCAACGTCGCTTTCAAGGTCGACAAGCTGGAGCCTTGAAGACGTCCAACTGAGTGTCTAGAATTTCCAGCCTCTGATCGACAGCGTTCCGGGTGAGGGAAAATCAGGGTTGAATGGAAGAGTACCCGAGCTGGCACGATAGGGTATCTGACGATATTCATAGGTACAGATGAGAGGCACCGGGCGAATGCTGGTATTGTCGAATGTATTCCACAGCTGGGCCCAAGTCGGAATTCTGTCGTCTTCAAGCTCTTTTGGTGAGTCATGGATAACCAATGAAAGGACAAAGGGTACCTCTCGCGGGTTTCCTAGCAATGCTTGAGCGGCCCTGGTCTGCTGACAATTCCAAGGCTGATGGTAGTCTGGTGTAACCATCACCTTACCATTAGCATAGTGAGCCAAAGGACTACCGAGCGAGGAATAGATGACGTCTCGCTGATCTGTAACTTGAAGAGATCTTGCACAAAACAGCAAGTCCACATAGAGCTGCTTGTTAAGTGGGTGCTGATCATCCAAAACTGTACCAAAGAGCATTTTGTCTCTACATGTTCGCCGGTTATTAAACGTGTGCATAATGTCGATGAAGACATCACTAATGAGCTTCCCAGCCCTTGTTCCCTTCTTCAGACGAGGACCATGACTTGAATAAGCGAGCTAACTTGCTACACTTAAGGCCTCGTAGAAATGGCATGGTGAATCCCCCCGCAAAGGAAGCATTCGCGAGCAAGTGCTGCTTCTTGCATTATCCTAAATATTCGCGTTCTACCAGCATGCCCCTTCTCTGTCGCTTGAAAGGGACTCTTTGTCAAGGACCAAAGTGGAATCAATGAGGGATGGAGTAGTCATGGAATAGTGGGATAACTAACCAAACACGTTTGAACCAAGGAAGGTCAAAGAGTTGTGTGACAATTAACACTGTCTTAAAGGCGCCTATGATAACTTCTACTCCTATCTTCTGTACTTTATTTAGTCCTTTTATATCTGTTACCTTACGCCAGTAAGACTGCACATTAGATGCCTAGTCTATCGTCGGGGCTATAGTCGCCATAAACAGCTGTCGCGCCGTTCTAGGCATTAGTATCTTCAGCCTCTGTAGACATTTGGCCACTCAAGGCCTCTGTTCAGCTGCCTTTTGGATATGTTCCTCGTATTGCAACCCTAAGTTCATCACTAGCTCCAGGATCTTCCTGCTGGCTTTAGGTAGTTTAGGAGGGGGATGGGAAAGGTGTAGCTTTTTTCTACCTACCGGGGGCAGGATTAAACCATTAAGATCTACCACCAGCCCCACTTCACTTGGGAGGGTAGGTAGCCACGCGTGCGGCTGGAAATGAGATTGTTCAGTCATCGATTCAACTTGTAATGGTCTCCAGCAGGCAAGTCACAGTCCTCTCTGACGTTACTCACTCATAATCCGCTAGCTTGTTACCAATCGCCAAACCATTCCAGAGCAGTACCGATCCCGCCGCTAGTTGCTTACGCCCCTGCAGAAAAAAAAGATGGCCATCCCGTTTTATCCAAGTCGGACGACGCCTCGGGAATCATGGTTTCTATGTTCTATAAAAGTCGTTGTCCGCTTGTCATGCCCAACTTTTTCCTCCATCATCATTATTACATTTGTTCACACTGCCGCATATAGCACTTCGGAATCCATCCGTAAGCTCTACGACATTTTTGCCATGCTTCAGTTCCGCTCCGAGGATATTCCTGACCTTTCTGGTCAGGTCATCATTGTAACAGGAGGCAATGCTGGTTTAGGGTACGAGACAATTCGTCAGCTTAGCAGTCACAACCCTGCGCGCATATATCTGGGCGCACGATCTCAGCAGAAGGCTGAGAAGGCCCTCTCCAATCTCCGGCAAGATAATCCCAAAATCTGCCCTATCGAATTTCTCGAAATCGATCTTGCGTCTTTTGCCAGCGTCAAAGCCGCAGTGGCAAAGTTCCTCGGCAAAGAAACGCGTCTGGATATTCTCATCAATAATGCCGGCATCATGATGGTACCTGAAGGTCTTACTGAAGACGGCATACGAGATTCAGTTCGGAACCAACGTGTTAGGCACTGCCCTCCTGACTCAGCTTCTATTACCCACCCTGCGGTCTACGGTTAAAATCAACCCACAGGCGCGTGTCGTCGTGCTTTGTTCAGCCGCTCACAGTCAAGCGCCCAAAGACGCTTACGATGATTTCCAAGAGTTTCGAACCACAGCCGCCCACAGACGAACGACCGCACGATATACTACATCGAAGCTGGCGGATATCCACTTTGCAAAGGCTTTATCTGAACGCACCCAAGATCTTACGATCGTTCCCGTTCATCCTGGTATGGTAGCTACCAACCTTCATCACGAATCCACCGGTCTCTTCCTCAAGCCATTCCTGTCCGTAGCGATTGGCTTGTTTGCAACACCTCCAGAGAAGGGTGCTCTGTCACAAATTTGGGCATCTGTGAGCCCTGATGCTAAGACCGGTCAGTACTATGGTCCGGTTGGAAAGGCTGAGTCCGGTTCCAATCTGGCTCAAAACCATGATCTTCAGGATAAGGTGTTCCGTTATATCCAGACCCAGCTTGAGGGACACGTCGAGACCTTCTCGTAAGTGGTGTCTCAGCCTGGTTTCTTATTAAGATGGTGGAAGGAACCACTATGGATACTTGATATCAAGCATCGAGGTTGCATAGCCATCTTTGGTATATATGTCCTTGGGGACTTCATATAGTGTAATTATACTAGCATATTGGCAACACCTAAACAACCACCGGTTAATCTAGTTTGAAGTCAAGTTTGACTGCTCCTCTCTTCTCACGCCAATAATTTGTTGTCTGCAGAACATTAACGCACCCGTGCAACAAGTTTTTCCATTTAACGAAGAACTCGGGACTGAGCTCCCATCCCTTCGCGTCCCAAGACTCTCCCCAGACGGTAAGTGAGGCCTTGGTTCCGTTCTCAAAATGAAGTAGATCACAACAAATGGCTTCACACAAGTAATCCTCGTCATATTCTCCAGCCTGAATACCTCGAAGGATATTATCGCGCATTCCAGGGATTGGAAAAAGATCCAGCCAGGAGTGATGTTTAATAGTCCTCTGTAATTGTGTTGGGCGTAAATCTGGTGGCAAAGAAGCCTGTTCGCCAAGTAGCTGAGGCCCTTGGCTATTAAATAAAGAATTGTGATCATCTGTCTCTAAATACTCGAGGGGTATTTGTATCGTTAGGGCGTTTCGAGCCAGAGCGTCAAAGGTATTTAGGCGAGTTAGATTAGGCAGGTCATGGATATCCGGAAGATTCAAACCCCAATTCGTGAAGGCTCTCTGAAGGAAGTCCTTGATGCTATTGTGTAGATCAGGGCACCTAACACCGATCAAGATCGGGAGTCTCTCGAGCACAGTCACAAAGAGTTGGGATTGATAGCGTCGAGTATTCGCAGGTTGTACAAGCGAAAGGGCGCTCGGAAATGACTCGGCTATAGTGCCGCTCTGAGATTCCATGTCATTGGCGACAAATTTGCTCATAAGCTTCTTTTTCCCTACGCTCGATGTTGCAGTCAGCGCGTGATCATCTCGAGGTTAGCTTGACTTGCACTTACGATACGCCCTCTGGTGGATACGGTTCTGACGTTTCCTCCGCTCTACAGGGCTGGTGATACCAGTCCAGACGTCCTCTCGGTCCCATACTCCAGATGTCTGGAGAGCCATTTCTGTCTGCTTTGTTCAGTGTGCAGTTAACGGCATGTCAAAGGAAGAAGACAGGATTCTTCTCCTTGTAGCTGGAAAATGTTTCGAGACTAAGATGCAATTTGCCGACGAACGCTAGTTAGCAAGGGTGGTCTTGGACCCATCTTTATGCGGCCTGCTTACACCCCTGCAGCCTCTTAACTTTATCGACTGGTGAGGAAGGGCTGGAGCCGAAAGTCCACCTAATCCGGCCGGATCGATTCCTCTGCAGTCGCGGCTCTGCACTCTTTCGGTTGTCTCTCACGGCTTGGTGAATGGCTTCCATGGGTTGTCGGACAGAAGCTTCCGGAAAAAGTACCCTAAAAGTTCGAACCCTTTTATCAATTTCTTTGCCAACTTGCTTTCCTAAACTAATAGCTAAGGACTAACTGCTTTCTGTTTCGCAATGTCGAATTGCCGCTTGAACCAGGCAATGGCCTGTTCTTCAGCTTCCTCTGCTTGTCGCGTCTCCTTTGAGTCTGGCTTTGCCCTGCTTGCACGAATTGAGAACCCGTGCTTTGCTCCAGGGTAGATGACGACACTGGTATCGGCGTCATTGCTTGCCAAGATTGATTCGGCTTGCCGCACTTGCTTCACTCCCATTACGCCATCATCATCGCCAATGGCAACAGAGAGATTACGTCTGACATTGCCTATATCCTGGATGACATCCACGTTGCTTGGGTGGGCAGTAAAAAAAGCATCTGCCAGTGCGTGACCACCAACAGTTTTAGTTTCCGCCGTGTCGTGGGTGAGTCTGATAGCGTGCAGTCCACCCCAGCAGAAACCTGCAATTCCGACAGGAAGGGCTACATCTTTATGATGCTGGATTTCTTTCAAGAAGCCAGTCACCCTTGGCCAACAAATACTAAAGCGATTTCGATACAGAAATGGCACAAAGTCCAACATGGTAGCAACAAGATAGTACCTAGTTATCAATTAGTTAAGTGATGCATATCTTCGGCCTTGGGGGGAGCTGACGGTTTGGACAACCAAGATTCACTCTCATCCCAAAGGTGTGCCATGTTGATCATAGTCCTGACTGGAGCAGCATTGCCTATTAGGGAGGGCGTTAGTGGTCTCGCTTTTGCAATATAGAAGCAAATATCTGGCTTACCATCCATGAAATCGGGCAAGTAGACCAGGTAGTCTGCAGCTGAAGCATAATGATCCGCTAGAATCTGGTTGTTAACAAAGTCAACCCCGAAGGCATCGGGTATTATGACAATGATACCCGTCGGACTCTTGCCGGCAGGGGGTTCTGCAATGTAGGTTCGTAGGCCATGAACGGTATCCCAACGACCAGTGGGAGTGCCCGGATTGATATGTCCAGCAAAGCACTGAGGGCACGACATGATGCCTTGCAAGCTTGCCTGCCTATCTTTGCACTCTGAAGATTATTCAAGAGTGACCCGTGGCCAGTCTATTGAACACCGGAGCGAGCGCATACTTATATAGCTATGTTGATGCAGTAAAATGACATACCTGCCTACGTACTGATAAGAGAAGCACGGCATACCTTCATCTACTATCAGCACATGAGGTATCAGAAGGATTTAGCTTAAGCGCGGTCGATTAAGCTAAGCCAACAGCCACCCGGGGTATGGGGAAAAGCAGCCAATGACAAAGCTGGTTGCTGTTACGTTCTCATACCCAACGCTCACATCACGGCCCGGTAGTGCGCGATTTTCATCGAATTTCGCCAATCGGTCTTGTAACGTGCATAACGGTCAATGCTTAGCTGAATCTCGGCTCTTGATAGGACGGGGGCCATCAGGGCATACTGCTGACATAAAATAGCATGAGTAGATAGGGATACCGAATAGAGGTGGGTGGGCATCTCGAGCTCTGTGCTCCACAGCCCCTCTTCTCGGCAATCAGCCATCATATCATGGCGCAGAGGGACCAGCAGCAAACAGTGTCGGACGGGACACGTAGTCGCAAGGGATGTCTCACCTGCCGAATCCGCAAGAAAAAGTGCGACGAGCAGCTGCCAGCATGCCGTATGTGTCGGTCCAGAGACCTTGCATGCTACGGGTTTGAAGTGCCGATACCACCTTGGATTACCAGCAAAGCCTCATGGAAAGATGTCCTGGAGTCCAATGAAGCAAGAGCCCTACGGACTACCGCGGAGCTCCGCTACAAAGTTTCTAGAAAACTTGAGTCCCGGGATACTACGGATACTTCTATCGCGATTGGACTCTTGCCTCGAGGCTCTGGGAGCAACGACCCTCAACAACGGCCAAGTCACTCCTCGAGTGCCAATAAGACTTCATTTGATCCACTCCCCGGCGACAGCTTTCTAACACCATCCATTACTTACTTGACGAATGGTGTTAATATTTGGCAGCGGCACCCCGACACCATATGGTGGGACAGCAGGATGCAAAGCCTACGACCTGGACCCGAAGATTCTTCACGAGAAGAAACAAGACTGCTGATGCTGTTCCTCGACGTCATCCACCCAATCACGCATACATTCTACAAGCTGAATAGCAACTTGGAACGCAACTGGATGCTCAATCGGCTCATCAGCAGAGACGCCTTATTCAGCTCAGCTCTGAGTGTCAGTGCCTGCTTCGAGCACTCGTTGACCCAGGGGCCTAGCATCAATGAGATTGGACTCTCGCCAAAAGTGAGCAGGCTACAGAATCGGTCTATATCCATACTTCGGGAAGAGGTCGACCGTTTTGCCCTTATGAAGCCGCTGCCACTGGAAGATTTTGTTTGGGCCGGGGTCCACCTTCTCGATGTCATCGCTCATTTGGAGACGCTCGAGATCTTCAGTATGCTTCAGGGCCAATGGGAAGTCCATCACCAAGCCGCAAGGAAGGTCTTGGATCATATGGAGACTATTGTTCCACTTGAGAATCGCAATTCAACATCACTTATAGCAATCGTCTTATCGAGCTTGCCTGAACATGATGTACGACGACGGTCGCTGGAACTTTGTATTTTCAACTTTATTTGGATCGATGTTCTTGCGACATCTACTTTCGGTGCCATGTCGTACTGCCCTTGTGCCTTCGACTACCTACCTCTTCTAGATTCCGGCACAATCAAGTCGCAGGATTTCATGGGCTGCCAGGGCCGAATCTTCGCCATTGTCTCCAGAATTGCACAACTCGAACAATTAAACCTGATGCACCAAAGCGAAATACATCAGGATATTATCCGACCGGAACTACAGCGACGACGCAGCGAGCTTGAACAAGAACTCGATTCTGTTATCCGGATTCTTCAAGGAGATATTGAGGGCCTCTCAAATGCAGCCGCAGGCCTAGATCCCGACGCTGCAATAATCAGTCTCATCTGGGCTTATGGTGCCAAAGTTTTGTTTCAAGTCGCAATTGCTCCAATCGTTTCCGGGCAAATTGGTATCGACCAAAACTTTGTCAATATTTGCCTTGAGAAGCTTGAGGTTCTCCCTACACGCCTTGTGATGCGGGCAGCCTGGCCATATACTATTGCCGGAAGTATGGCCATGAGCGAGTCACAGCACCACCGGTTTCGTCGGATCCTTGATAAGGTGTTGCAAGAAGCTCAGCCCCCAGGTATAACATGGAAAGGTCTTATTGTCATGGAAGAGTGTTGGAGACTTCGAAGAATGCACCAGGATCAATTTTTCGGATGGAGAGAAGCTATGGATAGTCTTGGAGCAAGAGTAATTTTAACTTAGTAACCAAAGAGCCTATATTTCTGGCACGTGGTCAATGTTCATATTGGAGATACTGCATCGGCAGCGATGGCTCCAGCATTTAGTGATAGTCCTCTGGTAAGTCCCCCTCCACGAGTCATAGCGTCAATTTGGGAGTTGACCTCAGCATGCTCAGTCATTTCATACGGACCATTGTGAAGTTTTATCATTCTACTATCAAGAAATGCCTACGACGGGCGGCCAGGCAATTCTCAGTAGCTCATGGCAAGTCTACAACGAGTTGCAGGCCAACTACCCAGAGGCGTTGCATACCCTTGCTGAGCCTTGGGTGCTGGATTCGTCAGTGTCTTAATGCATCTTTTATTAATCTCTACTAATTCAATGATAGATTTAAATCTTATTCATTACAACCACCGTGCAACGTCCGCTTTCTCTCAAACCTGGGTTCTGAGAAAATGCCACCGGTGCTTTTTCGGTATTCTCGATATCCAATTCTGGGTTGGCAGCGCAAACGTAACACGGAACTCCCACCACCGAGTCAAGCTCAGATGAAAGCTTTGGACGCTGTGCAGTTCATTGCGCAGAAGAACGCGATCAAGCTTCCTGTGTCTCGAGGTGATATGATTTTCATCAATGACATGTCAGTTTTCCACGCTCGGGAAGGGTTCAAAGATGGTGATGAAAAGATGAAAAGGCATCTCCTGAAGATGTATCTTCGGGACCCTGAACAAGGCTGGACCGTGCCTCAGTCTCTTCAGGAGTCCTTTGGCGCCAAATATACTCGTAAGCCAGACGATTCGAGCCCGGAGATCTGGGATGTCAATTATGAGCCTGGTTTGGAAGAGCCTTCGTTTGTCAACGGATAATATCTCTCTTTTCGCAAGTTTAGGTGGGAAGACTAACTTTTGCCACAAGGTCTGTCTGTTAATAATATATATTGATATAGATAATGTCTCTTGCTGCTTGCGTTCCCAGCTAGATTTATTTGTAAAGATCTTCGAAATTGCGTCTCGCATGTGATTCTTCAACATGATCAACGCAAGGCTTTCGACAGAGTTTCACATTTGTATTCGGTCTGTGCGAAGGTTTCTATCAAGAAGGATTAGCGCTAATTCTGCTTTTCATGCGGCACTAAGTTCGCCACACAGTGACGGAGCATACGTTGAGCCTGACGATATTCACAGTCTGGTCACGAAACATCATAAACTACTTCATATTCCATAAGGCTCATGCCATACTCACGCATATAGTTGAGTATTCTTGGATTTCGTAGAAGCTTGCGTCATCGGCATCATTCCTTGGCTTAATATGCCCCCGATTCCAATCCTCCACTGTGACAACCCTCACTTCAGCCACATGAGACCTCGGCTAGAATCTGAAATCATTTGTAGAAGCTCATTCGAGGAAAGTAGAGTGGCTATTGTGGCTTCGAGTTTTAATTTCCTAACAATGACAACTAAGCTAAGCCTCCATAACACGTGCGAGACGTTACAATTTTAAGCTCGAATGGTCTCTCCAAATCGAGACTCCGATTCGATGTGGCTGCATGCTACGTAGTAACTGACCAGTGACGTCTGTCTCTAAATGGAGCGCCACGTATTACTGGCTGAGTTGGCTTTCTCCAACTCAGCTATTGATTGGACACTAACTGCAAGCCTTGGCGTTGGAAGCAGCTCAGCGTGGCTTATTCGTTACTGCATTTGACGCGTCTAGGCTCATTTCTGAGGCATTGCTGTGGTGCTAGAATTCCAGTTGTGCAGATATGGCGTATCACCCTGAGCTTGAATTGAAGCCTTCACGGCGTTTGCCGTCGCAGTAGTGAAGGCAGTTGTAATTATATAAGGTCTGAGCACAGATGGATATTGAGACAATCCAAACAATCACATCTCAATTCATCATCTGAACTCGCAGTTTTGAACTGTTCGCCATTATGGACGCTCCCAAGTCTTACTATCTCTACAACCCTTCGAAGCCGTTGGCAGGAGTTGTCGCTGGCCTTTATGCAGTTAGTTTCTTCATTACACTCTATCAGATCATACGCAAGAAAGCCTGGGTATGGCTGTTTATGCTACTTGCCATTGCGAGTAAGTTGGCCCGTCCCTCCAGATGAGAAGTTAGATAACTAACGACCACCAAAGTGGAAGTCATCGGCTATGCAGCTCGCGTTGTATCCGCTTCTAAGCCAACGGAGAAGGGGCCATATGTGGTTCAGTTTACTCTGGTCATTCTTCCGCCTGTATTGATGGCCGGTGTCATCTACGTTATCTTTGCGAGAATTGTCTTCTGGGTCGTTCCACCAGAGTCAAGAACACTTCGCTTTCTCTGGGTTCCTCGTAGGTACCTCCATCACGTGAAATCAAGGACCGAACTAACAGTCGCCGGTCCAAAGCTCGCTTCATCACCCTCCTCTTTGTTGGCTGCGACGTCATCTCCCTCCTGCTCCAGCTCGTCGCCGCTGTTCTCATCGCCGGCACTGACCCTACGGACTCCAATGCAAAGAGTAAGCTAAACCTAGGTAAGATTCTTGGTCTTGTTGGTGTCAGCACTCAAATTGCTGGGTTTGGGCTCTTCACTGTTTCGGCGATCCGGTTCCACTTCGCTGCAAGACAAGTCAGCACCGACTTTGCTAGGGAGAATCAGGAAAAGCACGGCATTGCAAAGAAGTGGCAGACACTACTCATCGTGGTGAATGTCTCATGTGCCCTCATCCTCGTAAGTCAAGTTACTTCACGTTTTGCTCTTTGGATCACTCACCGTTTGTAGGTCCGTTCTATCTATCGTGAGATCGACTTTGCTGGAGGTAAAGATGGCGCAACGCATCAAAAGGAGTGGTAGTAAGTTGAACTTCATCCATCTTTGTGCACTAGGCTAACAGATTTCCTTCAGCCTTTACGTGTTCGACACTCTCCCGATCTTGCTTGTCGTCTTTCTCTACAATGTGTTCTTTCCGGGCAGTTACCTCAAGCATCTTGGCTTCAAGGTTCCCAAGGAACATCAGGGACCAGTGGCAGATGTTGAGACTACCGACAAGCAAACTTCGACACGTTCAGAGTCTGTATAATTGATTGGCTTTTACCTCAGACATGTTGGGTGCAGGGTGTCTGGGACGGGTGGATTCTCTAGTTCGATAATGTTTGTTCTGGAGTATTCTTCTTGTGGATCTCACCCTTTGACTCGGGTCATATGTTTCGAGAATCTAAGTAATCATGCATCGGTTTAACTATCCATAATAGAATCTTTGTTACTGTCGCTTTAAACATTGGTTTCTGTTTGCTTTCTTTGCTCGTAAGTAATGAGTTGTATGGAATGGTCTCTTGAGCCATTTCTCAACTATAAACTTAGTAATATGAATCTTTTGAGAGTGCAGTCTCGGGTTCACGAGACTAATCGCTCAGGTGCCGATTACGGATACGTTTCGTATTCCACGTGCAGACCTTGTCGGGGCGGATTATGCATATGTACAAGACTAGTCTCAACTATAAACAAGCGAAATGCAAGACCATTCAGCACATGGCGCACAAATATATGAACTAAAACTGATAGACTCAGATCCACATCTCGGTATTCAATGGTTTATATGTACGTCCTCAAGTTGAGACTTACATTCCGTCCTTAACCGACTTGGATCCAGTGCATTGGCGAGAGCTTGAAGGCCAAGATAAGCCTTCAGCATTCTACCTATGTTCTCTCATGTTTCTAGATCCAGTTAGCATGGGTTTGTCGCAGGGCTGATGTATCCATTGCGGGAATCATCGGCTGTATCATGATCCATCTCATCTCGTCGCTGGCCTGTAGAGTCGCTAAAAATGAACCGTCTCAAGCCGAATCACGCAAACACTAGAACACGTCACGCTCTGACCAAGATGATAGTCTTCAGTGAAGGCAAGTAAAACCATCTGCAAGGCGCAGAGAAATGGGATTATTTACCTTGATTGGGATAACAAGACCAGAAGGATATGATAGCCTTGATAGGTAAGAGCTGAATACTGATTATCAGGTCCGTGCCCTGCCCCTGAAGATGAATCCGGGGTTAGCTCTAGCGCGTCAACAATTGTTATGCCAACAACAACAACGTGGGGAAAACGCGGAGAGTTCAACCAACATCCAATGCGAATAAGAAAGTCGGTCTAGAAGCTGAAACGCCGTGTAACTAATGCTTATCACTTTCTCAACAAATCCCGAGCATAGCCGAAGACCTGCCACGTAATGGTCACCTAGGTGAGTCAACCATGTCTCCTCGTTATCCCGATGCAAGACGGCTGAGATTAGCGCAGCCGCAACACCTTCGCTCACCGTACGCGGACCCCACAAGGTGAGCTTACGCGAGTATCTGATTGGCACTCCTGTGGTGACTGTTTTCGTGATTGTCCTTTGTCAAGCAGGCATTTGTTGGTTTTGTTGAGGAATGCAGTGTCGGATTATGACGGGCTGAGCTTACAGCGGTAGCTGGGCGCTTGTGCACGCCAATGGATTGTGATAGGCTGCCCTGCATGGCTGTTTCGCGGTGTTTCGGTGTCTCGGTATCAAATGCCGTAAACTATAATAAGAGTCATAGTCTACAAGTAAATAAACCTTTTCTATAATTCTATAGTTTCTTCAATATCTTGAATTGGAGAATTAGACTCGGCACTGTCAAAATGACGGATGTTATGAGTATTAGGGAGCAGCAGCGCTGTACGCTGCAGTACTTTGCTGTTGACCTCGCGGCTGCGGCTCTCGCTTCTGCTTTGGTCACTCCCTGGGTGACAGCCATTGATAAGTGAGTATGAAATTTCATCAATTACTCTCTCATTATAATATGGAAAAGTCTAACCGTAACTTCTTAAACAGGCTCGTCTTCAACAAAGCAACCAGCAACACATCCATCAAGTCATCCTGGCACAAATGGGCATCTAAGCCCAAAGCAACATTTGCATCTCTCTTTATTCCATTCCTCGTCTACTTCGGCACCTACGCCACTGCCAACATGTTCGATTCCTTCAACGCCGTCCAATACGATTGCGATCCGTCTATCGTCTGCTCTTCCCCAGCCAAGTTCGCCGCAACCACGACCGTCAGTTCCGGACTGAGTATATTCAAAGACGCATACTTTTCAAGAATGGCTTGTGGAATGTCGACACCTTTATTGAGTTATGCACTGTTCACTCTGCGTGATGCGGTAACCATATACGCTTCTTTCAATTTGCCTACCATGATTGCTCCCAAGCTTGCCGAGTTCCCATTCGCGTCCATCACCCCGTTTGCCGACATCTTTCAGTCTGATGATTCCAGACTCAAGATGGCTCAGCTGTTTATGCCAGCTGCGTCTCAGATTGTCAGCACTCCGATTCATCTACTGGGTCTGGATGTTCATGCGCGTCAAGTTCGGACGACAATCCGAGACCGGATAAGCGTCATACGACGCTACACTGGCTTTGCTACACCTTTACGTATGATACGAGTTTTGCCTTCCTTTGGAATTGGCAGTGTGGCCAATACTGGCTTTAGGAGAAACATGATGACCCGGGTGGTTTGATTGCTGTGCGGTTTCAGTTGTTATGGTATGGTTTCAACACGGGAACTCCACAGCAGCCTCAACGCGGAGAAGTCAAGGTGTTTTTCGTTTATAATAAAAGTTCATTAATTACCAAGAATACCTGTCAAACTTTTCATTTAAGACGCTCGTGGAATTGTAGCCTTTGCCTAGGGCCTGTAAAAGTCAACGCTTAGCAATACCTAGTTTTGATCAGATTCTTTCATCACTTGGCATGGATACTGTCAGGCTATAGTGGTGTAGAAAGGTGATCACGAATGCAAGGAAACTTATATGATTCTTAAATGCAGTAAATTTTCATCTCTTACTATCCAATGGTCATCGAACATGATTCAAACGCTAAAATGTCCACTCATCCAATGCTATGTATATACATCCACAATGCTCCCTTTTTTTCCCTTCTCTTTCTTTTTTTTTTTTAATTTGCTTAGAACTTGCCTTGATCGGCATTCTGCATCAACATGGTGTTATCAGGCTTGTACTTCTTGGAAGCAAGGTTCACATTGTACTCGACATCGAGAACAGCGCCCTTGGGATCATCCTTGGCAGGCTGGAAGTGAAGCAGCAGATCATCCTTGACAGCGCAAGCAGTATCGGTCTCGAGGTACGGGTCGTCGCTGGGGTACAGCTGAGCAGTGACACCAAGGTAGTCCTCGTGGGTAACCATGATGTGGATGTGAGCAGGGCGGTAAGGATGACGGCCCATGATTCTGAGGAGCTCGGCGGAAGGACCAGAGGTGTCGATGGCGTACTCGGTGGGCTTGAGGCAGTAGAAATTGAACTTGCCCTCGGAGTCGGTGCGGAACTTGCCGCGGAGGTTGTGGCGCGATTGGTTCTCGGGGTCGTGGGCGTCGTATTTGCCGTTGGTGCTGGCTTGCCACATGTCGAAAACGGCGTTGGGGATGCCCTTTCCGGTGTCAACGTCGCGGATGACGCCGTGGAAGAATGTGAATTGTCCGTCCTTGGGCATGTCCTGGACGACACTGGCGCCGAGGTCGCGGAAGGGGGTCTCGGGAGACCAGAAGGGGCCGAGGATGCTGGAGGATGTAGGGGCCTTGCCCTCGTCGGTGACGACCTTGTGGTTGATCTCATCGACGAGACTGGTAATACATTGTAAGTGAATGTTTTGGTTCTGTGGCAGAAGGGTGACTTACGACTCAATACCGAGAATGTCGCAGACGCGCCATGTCTCGTTGCGGTTCTTCTTGTAGGCCTGGCCAAGAGAGTTGATGTAGTTGACACCGATGATCCACTCGTCTTGCTTGAGCTCAACTTCTCTGCAGAAGTCGTGCATGTGACGGATGAGAGAAGTGAGAATCTCACGCTGTCGGGGCTCGGTCTCGGGGCTCATGAGGCCAATGACGTGGTCTGTGAAGTTGGGGTCGAACTTAGATTGCGGCTTGGCGCCGTTTGTGCCGTTTGTACCGTTGGTGGCCATTGTGAAGGATTGATTGATTGGGTGAGAAGAAGGTTGAAGATCTGGGGTATCTAAGAATGATTGATGATGAGAAGAAAGCAAAAACGGTTCCGCCAAAAGGTGAGGGTCGCGACGTTAAGTATGAATGGGAATTATCCTTTGCCGTTATCGTAGCCGGGAGACATGGAGGGGGCGGGGCCGTGGATCATCAACGCCAACGGTAGCGGCAATTCAAGTCGGCTCTCCACGCCAGAGTGACTATTGCAAATACCGACTTGTCACTGGTCAGTTCGTCAAGATTCAATCTTGGGGTAAGCGATCCGAACCGGGGGAAATACTCTTACCCGAAGGTGCCGTACCAAGATGCCGATTTCTTACCCAGCGGATCTTTGTTTCTCCAATTTTGTTCACTCTCTGGATGAATAGATTGCCGATTCTTCTTACCGGATATGGTCCTCGTACGATTTATGACCGTTTTCTGACTGGTGTATACTTAAAGGAGCATTTCACGTGCATAGCTGATTATCTCAATTGTTATTAGAGGCTGTTCTGGAGCTCACGGTAAATACACGCGGTATGTATTTGGACAAGACAATATCCAGATGAAGACCAAACTCGCTCATCAGGCCATGTCATCAAGAAGAATACACCATGTGACAAAAAAAGATGAAGCAAAGAGCACGAATGTTCGTAGTTGGCATAGGGCATGACAATTGACTCTGGGTCCCGGTTGGACAGGCTGGGGTAGTGGCAATCATCCCAGGGTCCTGGGACTTAGTAAACACACGAACCTCTTTGAGATTCGCCGGAAATAATGTCATCGTGTGTCTTAAGCGAGACCTATCAAATTGCCTTCAAGTTGGTTTGTTCACCTTCATGCATTGAGGAGAGAACAAACTGGCACATCTTAGATGCGGGGCAATTGACAACCCCGTCCTCGCCCGAAGGCGACATGGGCTAGCGCCCCTCAACATGCCCGAAGACAAGTGACTCCATGACTAACCGTTAGGCCAATCAATCTATACCCCCAAGGGCGAAAGTTGTTCACTTATTGGTCAATATGAGGGACTGGCCCGTCTAACCACACCATGTCAGGTAAAGCGTGGAGAGTTGAGATACAGATGATCCAGCGATGCAAATTGAGACATGTTCAGAGGTTCAACAAAACATATCGCTGGTAGACTTGCAGGACGAGAGAATCGGAATTTTGCTGTTGATGAATGAGTTAAATTCTGAATTGACTTTTGGGACGAGAAACTTTATTCTACCCACTTGCCCATCGGCATAACCTTTGTTCCGTTTCACAACCGTTTCTCAACCTCGGCACAGCTGGGAACATCATACATGTCTAACATAAACACCTAGCGCTCCATCCTTTGCTCATAATCCCTACAAGAATCCCATGCGGAAATCGAAATGGCAGTCATCGCGAAGTGATGAAACCTGACCAACTCTTGTTCGTTGGTTAAATGAGGTAAACCCCCGGGCTATTATTTGGCTGCCAATCATGAAGACATGTATCTGGCCCCATTCATACAATGAGGCGGGGAACTGCTGATGGAATACTCTCCCCCCAACAAACCCCTCTGTGTTGTGTTGGTTGTGGACACATTTGCTCAGGGTCGCTAGATCCAAGGTGTGATTAACCACATCTTGGGCCCCCTCAAATGTATGCTTGACAATCTGTAACCCTGGGGCCTCAGCGAGAGTGCAGGCTCCAACACCGAAGCAAGTCACAGGGCGCCAGCGGCATGGCTCTGGTGTATAGTCACAACCGGCAATGGTATCCAATGCTTTGATGTCGGCAAGTCTGTATCCTTGATTCCAGCTCTCGTGAAAGCTCGGAACCACGCTGATGTTGTTACGTAGAACTTGTAGCGATTCGACGGCTTCGTAAAAATGGCGAACATCGGAGTGTTTCGCCCAGTCGGAAGTTTGAAGTGGGATATAAAACACCACCGGTCGACTGTTTTGGAAAACATGGTTAGGGAGAGCGTTGGCTCCTTGTTTTGCGAGGTTCATCACCCAGTCAAGTGTCCGGTATTCGACGGTGATGCGCTGTGAGCTCTTAGCCCAAAGCATGGTGACAATGTTCTGATGAAGGAGAACCAGTCGCTCGTTCCATTGAGGCTGGGCTAGTTCGGAAGGGGATTTCTGTTGCTTGACGATACGGCTGACGAGGTCGACTTCTCCGCGCTGTTGTTTTTCTCTGGGACCGATGTTACTCACGAGACCAGCACCCAGGTCATCTTCAAGGTGCTGTAGTCTCTCTGGTGTCAGGTTGCCTAGAACCTCTCCCACTGCAAACGGGTTTGCATCTGGGTCGCAAGGGATTCTGTCGTAGTGGCCCTCTTGGCCGATATCATCGTATTGGCCAATACCAATAAAGATGACATGCACACCATATTCGGCTGTTTCGCGTTTGGCGGCCTTGGGCTGTGATGGGCCCGCCTGGGCTGGTGCTTCTCTCTTGCTCGGAACCATGGTGGCGGCGGATTTCTGTGACAAAGGAAGATAGGATGTCAGCTTGGATAACGTAGAGTATCCTCGGTAGGATTACTCACAGTTTTGAGGCATGGCGATTACGGATGGTGGGGGAGGAGGAGAGAGAATGCAGGATGAGCTGAGGAGAAAGTGGTTTGATTCAGGGGAAGACCACTGACGGCTGGCAGCTGCCTACACTGCCGGAGGCACCTCACCACGACGCTCCTCTCAATTATGACGCAATCTCTCAAAGAGCAGGCGAGACTACAAATTGAATAACAAGGGCGAGAAGGACAACCATTCCGACCCATGTTTGCCATGTTAGAGGCTGTAAAGACGGAATGGAAAAAAGCACGAGGTTCTCCAAGAACACAATATAACAGTGTTATTTTTAAGATCTCAATAAGTACATACACTTAGTCACATCCTTTCCCTTTTCCCTGAACCAACTACGTGTTATGATACCCTCTCAACGCAAGAAAGAACAGAGTCAATGCGCCTATCAAACAAAGTCAGGTTTTGGGTACGATATCCCCATTCCATTCAGGCCGACAAGTCCTTATAAATACCCGGAGGATTCATCCGCATCTCAAACTTGGTATCCGAGTCGATAGAAGATTTTCGCGTTGGTGTCGGTGGGGGTGGAGCATGAGGGTGACAGTGAGGTTTCGCGATATCCATATGATAACCTGCGACGAGGTCACGGACTCTTCCCTGTACGTCACGGATTTCATATATACAAGTTTCAGATCTAGTAATCAAGAGGTCGAGCTTATCCAAGGCTTTTTCAGAAGCAGTCTGCAAATAATTGATCTTCTGGGCCAAGTTGTCGTGTTTTGCCTTTGCGAGTTCGGAGTTGACGCTGACGACTTCGAGTCGTGCAATAATGATATCTAGTTTCATCTCGATTCGGCTGGACTGAGACTCCAGATGAGCGAGTCTAGCCTCACAGGACTCTCGAGCATTCGTCTGGCCTTCGACGGCTGCATCAGAGGTAGTCTCCTTTCAGGTTAGCTGTATCGCCCATCTTTCTTCGATCTGAGGAACTCACGGGGGCCATATCGGATGACTGGAGGGAAGCGTTGTAGAGATCCCTTTTGGGCTGCAGTAGACGACAATGAAGTTCTCTTGTTTAGTCTGTCGACAGGTTTAGTTGAGGGCGTAGGAGAGAACGAAGATGTTGCGATCAAGTTGGAACAACCGAAATAAGAGTAAAGGGAATAATATTAACTAAAGGTGAAATGTCACTGATTACTGATTCACCGGCTGTTTGTGATTGTGATTGTGTTTGATGCTCTCAGTCTGCGCTCTTTGTTATTGGCTCAGGAAACTATCAGGCAGCTATCCCTTCAGATGTCATAGGACATTCTTTTATAAACAATATCATAAGAGTTACCTAAATCTTCTCTTCTTTTACCTTGACTTTAGGCAGTGCTTAATAAAGATAATTCAGGATCAGGCCTTACAAGCCCTCCGGCATCTAAAGAGTTATGCTTGGATTCAGGCGCTGACGAGCCTTTCCCTACATGTGCTGATTGCATGCCTGCGAGTGTTCACGATGCTCCTGGCGTTGGGCTTAGCCTCTCGTTCTCTTCACGGTACCCTTCACCAGAAAACGTTTACTCAAGTAATAACTCGTCTTAGCTAACGCACGATAATACCGCTACTATACACTTTTACAACGGTACTGTGAGAGATATCGCCATCATCGCTGGAACGCGAGACTATGTCAACCTCATGAATCATTTGGTTTATTTGCCCCATCCTCTTTCACTGCCCAGGTGGGAAAGGTGGCTACGGTTCATCAATCCGAAGGGGAGGCCAACGACGCCTGATGTGGCTGTCCTTGGGGACATGCTTACTTCCCTCCGAGATGCTACTTCTACTGCAATCAACAGCTCCCTTGATAGAGTTGCCGTATCACATCCGCGTATAAGAGGCCTTGCAGAAGTTGATATCTGGAATGCACTCGAATATGCTCATCTTCGACCATGGGTTGTTGACCTACCCCCGCCCCAAGCTCACGCTCCCATTGCCTGCAGCTGGAGGGTATCCAACACAACTCACAGAAGGCCATGCCGTTCTTGCTGCCCATGAAAAGGGTTTATGTAAGAATTACAAACATTACTGGCAGTGCGAGGAAGATCAGTCAGAAACATCACTGGAAACTACACTGGTTGTGGGATTCGCCGAGACCGATCCACGAGCCGAGATAATCAGGACGAGTTCAGCATTTACGTCGCTCCAGACTAGAAAGCACGAGCAAGCATTTGTGCATTTTCTCCTGCCGATGAGGCATTGGGTTCCTTGGTACGGTGAAGTCGACTATTGGGATTTCGTTACTGGCTGGTTGGGTTTCTTCATGAGAGAGTATTCGGGAGCATGCCGTGTAAGTGAGGTTCTTCTGCTGGTGGGGGAGAACACAACTAACCCAATATTTCTCAAAGTGCTGGAAGAGAAACTATGCATTCTCGTAGATGGCGACGGCGTGGGGGGACGAATCCCTATTAACAGGGGTCAGCACCAGGTGGTTAATCCTGTATTTGCCAGTGCCAGAGGAGCGGCTCAGTATGCGCCGTGGTGACAAGAGGCGCCTATTGGATGTCAAGAGCAGAAGAAGTGCGAAGAGGAGAGGAGGGCAGAAGGTAAGCGAAGTGAGTTGTGAATGTGGTGAAGAATCTTCATGTCTCGTTGCAAATGTTTTAAAAGTCATGATGTATGTTGTATGTGGATGATCCAAAATCATGCTGACGATCTATATGGATGGACGCCTCCAATGCCATCAAAATATATAAATACACAATACCGAACCCAACGCCAAGCAAGTATGAATGTTTATACCAAGAAAATCAAGAGAGCTTGAGAGGAATGTGATCCCCAAGCTTCAAATCCGCATACGGCCCAAAACGCCATCGCTTGTTGTTTTCCTCTACCCACCACCGGGCCATAAATGCGCCTTCTTCAGCCCACTTTGCGAGCTCTTCATCATATCTATGCATAATGTTGTCACAGAAGGAGCGGAATTCGAAGCCCATGATGGAGAATTGTTCGGTTGGGTCCTCGGTCAGGTTGGTAAACCGCCATTCAACGTTGTCGATCAGGGGAACGACAAGGTGAAGGTCAGGATGACGGGCATCTCGTGCTGTAATCATGGCTTGACCGGGGTTGACGACGACAAACTGCCAGTCTCCCTGACCGGTCTCTGTGTTCTCGTTGAGTTGTGGCCGGATAAGAGACTGCCCTTCGTAATTGTGTATTAAATCTGTGGCAGCCTGGTGGCTTGCGTTATTTAATGAGCCTGTCTCACGAAGTATGTCGAAAACCGTGGGTAAAATCTGCGAAGAGTGTACTGGATCATGGACGTCGAATGCTGGTAGCAGTGGATGAGAAAACACTAGAGGAACGTGGTCGATACCGACATTGGGGTTGTAGTAAGGAGAAACGACATTGTTCTCGGGCAGCGAAAGACCATGGTCTCCAACAAAAACCACCAGGGTCTCGTTGGCCACGCCCTGCTCATCAAGGACCTTCAATACCTTCCGCAGCCACTTGTCAGAGTAGCCCTCGGTATTGATGTAATGAGATAACATGTCTAGACCGTTGGCAACGGGGATGTACTCTTCATGCTCAGGCATCTTGAAAGCGTGGTGACTTGTGCTTGTAAGGTGTGAAAGGAAGACCCGCTCGTCCTTCTCTTTAGCTGACACGAAAGCGTCACGGATATAGTCCTCGAGGGGGTCCTCTTCGAAAGCGAAAGCGTTAATGTTGGGCAACGTGACAGGACCGTGGGTAGCATTCTCTGATCGCAGGTATTCTCGATGAATGATATGCTCCTTGGGGAATCCTAAACCATTGATCAATTCGTATTGCTTATCGTATGCCATCGTGGAGACTTGGTAAAAGTACGATTGCCATTTGGAGCGGGTGAACGGGTGTGCATTTTCGCCAATAGACGCATCCAGCTCGTTCATGGCGTTGAAGATCTGTGCCAGACATGGTTGGTAAACATGGTGGTCGTAGTCGAGGTTGAAGTCTGCCATTAACGGTGCGATGCCACAAAGTGTACCAGCCAAGCTTTTCAGTGTATATGTAGCGGTCGTGTGGGCTTTGGTAAAGTGAAGACCACCGCGCTTCACCTTGTCCGCTTCGTCGTGCTCGAAACCGTCATCGTAATCGCCCGTGATAAAGTTCGCTGTCGGGGTCAAATTCGCTAGTCGGTTTTGAGCCTCTTGTGGGAGAACGCCGTCCGAATAGGTGTCGGCCAGATGGTTCCAGATCAGGCTATTGTTTTTGATAGGGAAAACATCGTTTCGTGTACTCTCGAGGAAGATGAGGAGAACATGTCGCACAGGGACGTCTTGAAGCTTGTTGCGCAATTCGGAACGGAGGTCTTGGTCGAGGTTGGAGATTTTCATGGGATCGGCACCTGCATTGTAATGTTTTCGACCTTCATACCAGTCCTCAAAGCCACCCAACTTTGTGCCCTCGGGGAGCCAATCCAATGTGATGGGCTTGGTCAGGGCCGACTTGCCATCCCACTGATGCTGAATGCCGGTGCCCCAATTTGAGCCTATATTTTGTAGCAGTGGCGACGAGGCCGCTAAATCGACGAAGGGCAGCAATGGGGCTGTCCACGATAGGAAGATGAGGGATCGATCGTCTTCTCGCTCAAAAGCGGCGTAAACCAGCAGCAAGATGATAAAGGTTGTAGTGGCGTACGCCAGGAGGTTGAAGATGTACCTAAGCTTCTGTGTGAATCTAGGTCCAGAGCGCTGTGTTTGGGCGAGCTCTTCAAGAAATGCGTCGCGGTGTTCGTTGGTGGAAGGTTTGGCTTGATCCTCCACGTCGAGTTGTGAGACGCGGGAGTAATTATTCTTTCGCAAAACAAATCGACGAAACAGGCGCCATGTAGTAGCAAACGGCCAGTTGACGACGTCGGCAGGGTAGCAATGCAGACCGTAGCAAAAGTTCTGGAGGAACCAAGCAGATACGAAAGTCAGGCAAAGCACCAGAGCGAATGACAGACTCCCAGACAATATTAGGGCTCGTGACGAGGGATCGGTCGGTAGGGAAACGTTTCGGAGGTGGATTTCGGAACCGGCGACGAGGTAGAAGGAGACGAAGATGATGCTGATGCCGGCACTGTAGAGCATGAGGAGGCCGGTGAAAAAGAGGACGAGGATCTGGCCAAAGAATGGCAAGCAGACGACCCAGTGGTCAAGGAGGAGTCGGAAGAGGGTGATGAGGGCGATGTCTTGGCCGGCAAAGGAGTACGCCCATTGTCGCAGGAAGTAGGGATGAACAGCGTTAACGTGGTCGTGAACATGTATTATCTTGGCGCTCCAAATAGCGATGGCGGTAAATGTGAAGAAAAATCGACGGTTGGCGAAACGCGATACGACAGCCAAGAGGAAGCGCAAGATGGCCTTGGCGGGAGCCTGTATATTCATGATGTCGGGAATTAAAAGATATACGAGAGGAGGCCGTTGTAGAGTTCGCTTTGGCGCAAGAGGCACGCAAAGTTACAGGTTGAGAGCACACGCCACAGGTCGCAAACCAGCGCGAACCATGACAAGAAGCGACAAAAAGGGACGTCACAAAAAGGTTGAAGCTGAAGATGCCAAGATGATGATGGAAGGAAAAATAAGGATGGGGGCCCTTTAGTTAGGTAGATTTGAAACAGGTCCCAGTCCCAGGGGCGGTAGGGCTAACGTAAGCTTAATATCCCGTACCTATTGTAGGTTCCTGTCATGACGGGAATTACAGTGTATTGGGTGCATTCTTTCAGGGGTCTGGATCCACCAGCTAAAGCTTAAGTTGCGCTAACGTTCACAAGGGGCTTAGCAAAGTCAAATGGGCGAGATAAATACCAGTTCAAATCCGCCTTAGCATTGTGTTAATGTGTTTGTACAGATCAATTCCCCGTAGCGTCTCATTGAGAATGGTACAGAATGAACGAGGTTTGCTTCAGAATGTTGTATTTGCCGTTGCCTGTTCAATGGCCATAATGGGAAGACGCCGATTTTCGAATACTCTTTTTGCAGATCCATGTCGTGTGCTTACTGTGTTGTTTTCGTCACAGCCATTGCACCTCACTCAGGCACTGCCCCAGTCAACGCCAATCAACGCGGGGTACAACTAGTAAATGCCGACTGGTCGCGTGTTAAATTTGGAGGGGCTTGTTCTAGGCTGAAGCCAGCCATCCTCAAACATACAGTAGAATAGAAGCCTTTGCCTTGGCTGGTTGAGCTCTGCCAGTCCTCCAGCCCTGTTACTTGGAATTGAAGGATGCTATTATTTTAACTATAATTGAGAAGAACTTTAAAAGATCATCAAATGCTTTGTACACGCTCGTACGCACGTCCCCCGGTGATTTCCGTTGATCTGAGTCGTGCACTGCCTCCATTGCCAATCATCGGGATCCTGTTAGGTCACTGTTTCGCCCCCAACCGAACGATTAACAGCTGTAGGTGACCTCGATTCGAGCCAATTCGATAGCCGATCAAGTTACTTTCTGTCAAGGATCTGGTGCAAGGTGATGTGAACGTGCATACCTTAGGGCAGGTACTTGATATGCGACCATCGACACTGGCCGTTCAATTGCCAGGCTACCAGTTCTGGTGGGTCGGGTCAACTGGCCCAGCAGATGTAAAGCACCCGACTGTAGGTAACATGCAAAAGGTCAAGTTTGCAGTGAAGGCCTAAGAAAAATTATTTGGTCGCATGAATGTCAATATGGGATCACAGAGCAACGACATCAGATCAACTCCTGACGGAACAATAATCGGCCGCTTCGGGATTTAACCGGACCCCGCGAATGCAATACAGAGTAAATGGTCAGCCTGTCAACTCAGCCTATCTTATTCTGCTCCTTTACATTAAGCAGCACCATGGATACAAAAACAGAGTCTTTACCGACCCCTATCCAAATCTCATCAACGAAAGAGTAAACACACCGGAATCTACAACGTTGCATTGCGCCTCAAGACTGACAAGATGCTCAGATTCGTCAAGCCAAAGTTAACCCGTACAAGCGTGTCCAAAGTCAGAACAGGTTGTGTCACCTGCAAAAAGCGGCATATCAAATGCGACGAAGCAAAACCCCATTGTCGAAATTGTGTCAGAAATCAACGACAATGTGAAGGCTACGCTACTCCGGAAATGAAGCGGATCAACCCATTTCAGATCCGATGGGACTCAAAGCACATCACCCGCGCTGCTCCACCGAGAACGCAACTACATCTTGTCCATGACTCGCTTGACTTCAGAGATGCCCAGAGTGTTCTCTATTTTAATGAGTTTGTCCAAGTTGTGCAGGGCCCGTGGATTTCTGCTGGATTTAACAGCCATCTATGGGCCGTGACTTTACCTCAGGTTGCTCGTACCAACGATATTGTACGCCATGCAGCTATTGGAATTGGCGCGTTGAGCAAATGGTTCACCAAGTTCAACCGCCAGTCTCTTGATTCAGTACATTCAACGAAGGATGAGGCTGCGCAGGAAGATATAGACTATCTCAATGCTGTTGCTCACTACTGCCATGCACTGAAGCTACAGAGTCAACAACCCTCAATACAAGATGCAGTCTTTCTCTCAGTCCTGTTTCTATGTTTTGAAACACTTCGAGGGGACAGAAAGGCTGCGTTAGATCACATAAATCATGGTTTGGCTATGCTACTTGCGCTGCTAACAGATAAAGAGTCACGTCTAATGGCATCCGTCGCCCCGAATCCAAAGCCTCTCATCGCGGTTGTCGCGGATATCTTTGGTCAACTTCTCCCACAGACGCGGCTAATTCTTCGCGGAAAGATGGGTCGGAGCCCAGCGGTGCCAAACTTCACGAGAGGTCTGCGTGCGAAGAAGCAAACAATCGAATCTTTCATGTCTCTGATAAGCCAGTTACCTCGCTCATATCCACCGACTGAACAACTTCCGCCTGTCCTCGACTCTTTGGATGACTTTGAGAAATACTGGCTCACTGGTCGGAGTGCCAGACTTCCCATTGGTCCTCTCTTGGTGGAAGCTGTTCAAAACTCTGGTGTACTGGTTTCGGCGGATCCAAACGACATTTCTAAAATGTGGAAACAAGTTACATCTGATCCCCGTATCCGAGAGATCTGCGAAGCCTCCATGAAAGAGTTGCAAGCCCTGGAAGCTGCTTTTATGCCGCTCTTCAATCGCGCCGTTATGTCTGATGCAACATCAACCGAGTATATCAGAGCTATTCATCTTCGATTGCATTACCTAGGGACTTGCATTTTCGAAGACCTCACTCACTTCTACGATGCTGAGCCGATTCACGCCAAAACACCTCTCTTCCGGGAGTATATTTCTCTAGCAGAGATAAGCATTCGAACTGCAAAGCGAGATTTGAAGAACCCAGCACAACGGCTTTCTTTACAATGCACTATGGCTTCTCATCTATTCCTCATCTCCCTCTTCTGTCGCGACCCATTACTTCGAGATGAAGCAATCTGGATGCTAAAAGACTACCCTGGCCAAGACGGTGTTTGGAACTCTCGGTCACTGTACGTTCTCGCTCGAAGAAACAGGGCCGTGGAGCGGGTAAATGCTACCGAGGGCACAACTCTAGAGCAATGGCACCGCCTTTTGCGCAGGGAGTATCTGTTTGAAGAAGGCGGTGATCGTGTCATTTTGTGCTTTTTGGATAAAGATGAAGTGACGGGGGAGTGGCAGCTTGCGGAGGAGACGGCTGACGTGAAGGGGGACCTTGATGCGGTTGAGTGGAAGAGAAGACCGCCCTCGGCTGCTGGGAAGCCGTTGTGGGGAGACGTGATCACGCTTTGGCCGGAGATTATGGAATGACAGAGAGAAGTCCTGAAGATATTAGAGGCGTGTCTTGTTGGGGGGTTAATATCATGCTGCGACAGCCAAAAAATGGATGAGTTTATCTCATCTCAGGACATATTAATCTAAGTCTCAGGCTACCTAGAGTGTTCGGGACAGTAAAATAGTTCTTGTATGTAAATAAATACTGTGGAAGCATTTGTATATGCTTAAAACTGTAGGGGAAAATAGTGTTCTTTGTTAAAGTTTTCATATGCCTAGAGCTTATCTTCTTCTCCATAGCTAGGTATGTAAATAAAAGACAGAAAGATAATAAGATATGCAACCGAGAAGAAGGGAAGTTTACGATAGTAGAGATCACAGTTGAAAAAGAAAGAGTGGATGATTTAAACCCGGAAAATCATCGATCCAAAGCCTGGCTTTGACACTGGAGAAAAGTCAGTACAGTCATATGACATTCAGAAGAAGAAGAAAACCTACCATTTCCCAATAGATGCCCTGCTTGTTGACAAGCTCAGTATGTGTGCCCTTCTCGAGTACCTTCCCGTCATCAAAAACAAAAATGACATCTGCATTCTGGATCGTCGAAAGCCGATGAGCCACAGAGATCACAGTTCGACCGCTACAGGCCTTGTCAATCGCCGCTGCAACGAACTTTTCAGATTCAGAGTCAAGTGCTGAGGTTGCTTCGTCAAGAAGAAGGATCTTGGGGTCTCGGATGAGGGCTCGGGCGATGGCGATTCGTTGCTTTTGTCCTCCTGACATGGAAATACCTTTGTGGCCGACGTCTGTGTTGTATCCTTCTGGAAGGGAGACGATAAACTCGTGGATGAAAGCATCGCGACAGACGTCATGGATCTTCTCATCGGATATGGACTCGGGGTTTTCGACTCCGAAGAGAATGTTATCGCGGATGGATCCTCGGAACATGGCGGGTTCTTGAGATACAAGGGATAAGGTCTGCCGATAGTCGTACACATTGGTATCCTTGATGTCTTGGCCATTGCAAAGAATCCTACCGTTTCCAGATTCAAGGTCGTAGAAGCGCTCGAGAAGTGAGATAACAGTGGTCTTGCCACACCCCGAGGCTCCAACAAAAGCTGCATACTGACCCTTCTCGATGGTGAGGTTTAGGTTGTCAAAGACGGGAACGTCTCTCGTGGGGTACCTGAAAGAGACATCTCGCAGCTCAATCTTGACTCCACCCTCGGTATCGACGATGCCTTCTTGATGCTTGCCTTTTGGCAAATGATCGGGGTGGACAGACTTCCGAACGTCGAGAATGCGGTTCGCAGATGCTGTGACTTGTGCAGCGCTCGGCGCCACAGCAAGTCCCTTACTACCAGCCTCTGCTCCCTGGATCACTGCCATGAAGCAGACAAAGAACGCTTCCATTGAATATTCGCCGCTGGCCAGCAGGCTGCCACCGTACCAGAACAGCAAAGCCTGACAACCAAGACCAACACTGTCCGCGAAGCCAAATATGGCTGACGTCCACTGAGCTTTGCGGTTCGCTGCTTTGACGTGTCCATCCAAGAGGTCACGGTATCGACTGTTGATGGAGTCTTCCATCGTAAGCGAAGAGACAGTTCTGATAGCCTCGATAGCTTCCGTCGCGAATTGGGAACTTTCCTGAAATACGGCCGCGTTCATTTTGTCGAAATGGACTTCGTGCTTGAACTTCCAGCACCCACCAGCTATCATGACCGGCAAAGCGACAGACATGGATACTAAGCCAAGCTTCCAGCCAAAAACAAGTGAAATGATGACACAGCCAGTAATGTTGAATATAGCGGATAGCATCAGTGCGAGATTAAGACCAAGGAGTTCTTCCAGCTGTTTTGCATCGCTCGAGATTCGAGAACTCAGTGAACCGTGAGAGTTGTCTTCTTGATCGAAGAAGGCAATTTTCTGGTACAACATGTCGCTGAGGTACTGAGACTTGTACACTGCGCTTACATAGTACTGGACACGCATGCCGATCCAGCCCTCAAAGAGATAGCCAATGCCGACACCCCCAGCAAGGGCAAACCACATGAAGCCCCAGAATTGACTCTCGCTTTTCAGGTCATCACCCTGGAAAAGAAAAACGCCAAGGGCTTTGGCAAAGAGCCAGGCTTGGATGGGAGTTCCAGCGGCGACGGCCACGGAGGAAAGGAGGATGCCGATAAAGTTGGGCCATTTCGCTCGCTGCTCGTAGAGGAGTTTACCGAAGCTCTTGAAAAGACCTCGGGGCTTGTCCACAGAGTCTTCTTGGGTTGGAAGATGAATGCTCTTCTCGGTGAAACTGGTATCAGCATGTTGTTTGGTCGATTCGTTATCCGGTGAGAAAGTGTTGGCCTCTGTTTCGTGCGCAACTCGAAGAGCCTGTGCTCTGACCAAAGACGAGTAAACTCCTGAAGTATTCGCTATCATATCTGCATGAGCGCCTTGTTCAACAGCCTTTCCGTTTTTCAAGACGATGATGTTATCAGCCTTCTTGATAGTGGAGAGACGATGGGCGATGGTGATAGTTGTACGGTTCTGTGTGACCCTATCGAGGGCGGCTTGGACGATCTTCTCACTCTTGGCATCAATGGCACTGGTAGCTTCGTCTAGGATAATGATCCTGGGCTTCTTGATGATGCTTCTTGCGATGGCTAGACGTTGCTTCTGCCCGCCGGACAGCTTTGCGCCACCATCGCCCACGCGAGTATCGTAGCCCTGGAGACGTATGTTAGTTTGGTGATCTACTCGAGTATGAAGTAATGGGGACACATACATCTGGCAGTCGGTTGATGAACTCATCAGCATACGCTTCCTGACATGCATCTCTAACCAGCTCGCGCTTCTTGGCTTCCGGATGGTCTTGCCATTCGGAGCCGATAAGACCATGGGCGACGTTGTTGAAGATAGTGTCATTGAAGAGGAATGGCTCTTGCTGTACCAACCCAATCTGGGATCGCCACCATTTGAGATCAATATCCTCGAGATTGTTGCCGCCAATTGCGACCGTACCCGCCAACGTAGGAGTGATGACAGCATCATCCTCTCCATCGGACTGACTTTCGGTGCTCTCGTTGGTCTTCTTTTGTGGTTGGGCTTCAACAACCTGGGGCAAAACATGGTGTTCCTTCAAAGAGTACCATCGCTCAAGCAAGCCAACGATAGTACTCTTGCCAGAACCAGAAGGTCCAACAAGGGCAGTGTTCTGTCCAGAGCGGATACAGAAACTCAACCCGTCCAAGACACGGACTCCAGGGCGGCTGGGATACTCAAAGGTCACGCCATCAAAGACAATGTCACAAGAGTCGATGTCTGGTTTGAGAGATCCAGAGGTGGGTAGGGGTACATCGATGACTGTGAAGAACTCACACGCAGCAACCATGGCCTTGCTAACAGCTATCAGAGGGGTAGCAACACGCTCCAAAGCTGTGAGGACCATCATGACGGACATGAGGACAATGATGATGACTCCAGGATTGTCGATGGCGCCAGTGATATATCGTCGTGTGCCGTACCAAAATGCAAGGCCGAAGGTGCCAAACATGCCGAAGAACTAGAAGAGCTGTTAGCACTGACTGAGATGAGACTCGATGGATTGGACATACAATCAAACCTAGTTGAGAACCCATGAAAGGCGCCACCTTTTGGCCCTCCTTCATAGCCTTTTCAACCCATATCCTATAGCGAGCGATGACCCGAGATTGGGCACCACATGCAGTGACTAGACGGATCCCTTGAAGCGACTCACTTGCGATGGCGGTACCCTGGGCATCGGCACTGGCAGTTGCAGTCTGACCTTTGACGAGGATCGGCATGCAGATGAAAAGAACGAAAACTATGTAGAGGATCAAGGATGAAGTGACCAAAGTGATGTCCCAACTCCATACAAAGGCGACGATGATAGCTGCCCAAATGGTGCCGTTGAACTCCAAAAAGGTCCCCAGTCTCTCCGAGATGCCGATTTGGAGGGTATTAGATGTCGAGGTAATGGCAGTAGCAGGTGCGCCAGCCGGCATAGAGTCAATGATATGAATGGACTGTGAAAAGAGGGACTGGAGGTAATGAAGGCGAATAGCTGATGAGAGACGAATACCAATCATGCGGAAGCAGTATTTGTTGATACTGTTGAGTCCCCAACGAGCCAAGAAAAGGGCCATGATGTAGAGAGCCTGCTTGTTCAAGATTCCCTGGAAGTCGTTTTTGGATATACTAGACATGTTCTTGAAGTAATCCGTGAACTGGTCGACCAGCTGGCCGAAGATGATGTTCATCAGGGGCATTGTTATACCAGCGCCGATGGATGCGACGGAGGCGAGGACGTAGATGAAGAAGTCCCATTTTGTTGCGTAGCTGAAGACTCGAAAGTAGTCAGAAATCTTTGGGGTTCTTTGTGGTCGTTGGGAGTCTTTGGTTGTAGAGGGAGACTTCTCATTTGTCTGTTCGGCGTCATGAGGGTCCGTATCGGCGGTCATATTGGAGGGGCCTAGTTGAGAGACAGATTAGCAGAATTCTAAGGAAAGCGGAGCGAAGAGATTCGGAGCAATCCTCACAGCTCTAACGGCTGATGTTCAGTGAGCGAGTTGTTGGCGCCGATATTCCAACAAGCTGAGGACTGCAGAAGCAAGCTTGAGAATAGGAAAGGACTGATCAAGGGGAGGAAATGAAGATAGACAAATGCAGTAAAAAAGCATGAAGAAAGAGATGAGGGAAGATAGAGAAATAAGAAGAAGAAGAAGAAGAACTCAAGGCATACTTCTTTGAATGTAATATGTATCCCATCCTAGTTATATTGTATTGTCGAGTCCTGCGCACGGTTCGTAAAAACGATTGCCGTTTTGGGATGTTTACGACACTCCACTCCATCCTCGCGATAGAAGTGGAACCTCAACTGGGGTCCAAAACATGACAGGACTAAGCTGAAGCTAGCCGTCTTATTAGCTACATGGTTGGGGCAAATCAAGAGGCTTTTCTGGAGCCATCGCAGGTACTCCTGAGTCGTGCTAGGAATAGGTTTCCGCAAAAGCGCAGAGTGTGGATAGTAGGCCCTGGGTGACTTTGTCGAGCCTGGGGCGTTTTTCGTTGACGAGAAACTCAGGGTTTGTTTGACAGGGTTCGGCCCTCCTGTGATCCGACATGGTAGACTGGGGGATTCCTTTTGCTGGGGGTTCATCTTGCAGAGAGCATGTTTCGCTGCTTTGACATTTCCATCCATTATTATGTCTTGGTCTTCGAATTGGCATAGGTCAGGCTTCACATTTCTTTGAGGCTATCAGCAGGTTTCATTTGTGTGAGCTGCAGAACTTGTCAATGTTTCCTTAGGAAAGCTTTGCATATTTGTAGGGGCTCTGCTTCTCCATTGTAGTGAGTCTCGATTCTGAGGTCAGGCAAATGCACCTGGAAAGGGCTCCGCTTTGTCTCCGAAGGCGCCATGGTGGTCAGTGTTTGTTGATGTTTGAGAAAGGCTTCAGCTTGTGCGTGGCTTTGCCATCATGTTGTGTTTGTGCAACGTCAGGAGGCAGAAACTATGCGACGTCATCGTCTTTCAGAACCCAGGCAACTAAAACATTACATCTGCGTGGTATGTTGTACAAAGGATTCATCAAAGCTAACAGTATGACTGAAATCTACTAGGTGAAGGCATTCGTCTCTTTATCATTCTCCGCATTAGAAAAAGCCCAGAATTAAATCCAACAAGCATTGCAATCAAACGGCAGTTCTTAGATCCTTCAACGTGGTGGTATCTATTGCTCAAACAAAAAGTAAACCCTGAATTCAAACTCTCTCGCTCATTGCTTCATCGTCTTCGACTTTCGACTTAACTTCCACGACGACAACTTGTTCGACCACCGAGAAGCAGAAGAGTCGGATTTACTCCTTGTTGCAGGCTGGGGAACTTCCAGTTGATCCCTGCTCAGATCGCTTGGAGTATTACCTTGAAGCTCAGGTGGTTGGACATGAAGCTCAACAAGCTTATTTGCCAATGAAGGTCCAGTCTGAGAAGTCGTTCCTGATAAATTTGAGTACACTGAAGCGCGGTGGTCCTTTGTCCCAATTTCAGTTGAGTCTAGTTCGAGAACTGGTGGTTTCTCATCGGACTTCTCGTCGGACTTTGATAATCTTGATAGATCAACTTCATCACCAGGAAGTTCTGAAATAACAGGCGCGGCATCCATCTCAACAGGCCCGCCCGGTTGCAAATCAAGGCCAACACTTGAAGGACTTCGGATAGACGAGTAATCAGGAGGGCTACCAAATCGGTTGGCGTATATGATCTCTTCCAACGATGATCGCAGCTTGTTGAACTTAAAGGCCACGTTAAGCTTCTTGAGAGGAATGAGCTGATCAATCTCATCATGAACTTGCTGTTGCAACCGCTTCTCCTTTCCGTTAAAAGTCGTGATTGTCGTTTTCGCATAGTACTTGGCCGCATCTTCGATCTGCTTGATAGACACGTACTTTCCATCATAGCGGAACGACCGCTCAAGAATAAGAATCATGTCACACGAGCACTTGAGCAACATTCTCGCTGTCGGTGGTAAACCTAAAAGACACCCCGCAGCACCAACGATAATACCAATACCCAGCGTCGGTACCGCAACACCCACCGCAACAGTACTGACAGCGGCAAACTGCGACAGCGAAACTTTGAGGTACTGCTTCAGATTGCTCATGACGATATCCGTCATGATCTTCTCGATCTCCGCGGGTGCGGCTTTGGGAAAGCCAAAGCACTGCAGGACGTGTTCGCAGATGAGGCGCGAGACGGTTGGTGTTCCGATCATACCGGAACAGGGGAGGGGCACGGCGGCGGTGCGGATTGCGTGTGTGCCTAGTCTCATACACTCTGTAATCGCTGAGTTGATCTTCTGTTCAACATCAACGACTTGAGCGGCAACACAGAAGAGACGTACGCGTTCGTCGACGATGAGGCCGAGGGTTTGGGAGAGGAGGTCTTTTACTCCAGCATCATCATCTATCACTGTCAACAACCATTTCTCAAACTCACAACCAAGGTGGACTCACTCTTTGAAAGACAGCAGAAGCCGTCTGCTTTGTAGTGCTCGATCTGTCCGAGCTGGTTTCTCAGCTCGGCGAACTGTTCCTCAGCAACGGCGTTGGCCTTTTCCTCTGCGAGGCGCTTGGCTTCTTTATAATCGTCTGTCTTCTCCATGAGTTCCTCTAAATATTGCATTTTGCGATAGCCTGTGAGTTTATCCTTCTTTGTTCTGACGACGAAAACGGGGACTTGATGGGAGTATTGAGCAATGGTGGCAAAGGTTCGCTTGTCGGCTTCTTCAATACGGGCAACATCGGCATCTACACAAAACCTGGGATCGCGTTAGCTTCAATCGCCGAATGAGCATTTGGGAACTGACCAGATAACGTGAAGGGCTTCAGCTGGATCTTCTTGAAACGCTCTATGTCGAAGGAACTTTGCAATTAACTCCAGCTCGGTATCACTACCAGCCTGCCAACCTCTAGAATCATGAATTAAAAGTCCCGGATGCTTGGGAGACTCAAAAGCAACGTTAATATCATGAACACCCTGGTCATAGGAGAGCGACTCATCGGTCATCTCAACACCAAACACCTTGTTGATGAGGGTAGATTTTCCAACACCAGTCTTGCCGCAAACGAGAATTCGGAAGGCCTTGACTCCGCTCGCTTGAAGCTGCATGTCCCGAAGCCATGGAGCCATGGCATTTGGCTCGGCAACGAGATATGAGTCCTGAAAGTCGGAAATTGGCTTCTTCAAAAGTTGGAAGTTTTTCAGATCACCGTGCCGAGGGTATCTGTCGAGAACGGAAAATATAGAAGGATGAATCATGTTTCCATATGGTCCTACGGCTTGTTAGCAGTGTTTAGGTTAGAAATGAGATTGTTCATACCAACGTCACACCATCCATTCAATGTACCATCCGCAGTGAATGTTTTACGGTTTGCAAGACGTTTGTAGCAATCCGCGTCAAGTTTGATGGAGTGAACCTCGACACCAGTCGCCGACTTCTTTGCATGTACACTCTGAAGATCAAACATGCTGGTTCGCAACCCATTTGTGTACTGAAGCTGCCATTCAATCTCTTCTGATCCATCCAGCGGTGGAAGATTTCCAGCGTATTGGGGGAAGATCAGCGCCATGGGATTATCAGTAGCCTTGGAGTCTCTCATGTTGTTGACAGCGAGACCGGAGTAGATACTCTCGAGAATCATCCACTGCAGTGGGTAGAGCGAAAGGCCATCGTGAGCCGTACCGCCGATGATATCTTCGTGGGTGCCCAGGAACCATGCTTGGATGAGTGATCGGTGTGTCATATCCGCGTCTTCTGGGATATTGAAGATCTCGGGTGTTCTGTTGGAGCGATTCTCGTTGATTGCTAGTGCATGGCGAACAGTTTCGATAGATGGATTAAATGAGATATCGTAGGATGTCTTTGAGTTGTGAATGATAGTGTCGAACAGACCAACGAAGGGGATCCGAGGAGGACCGTCAGCTTCATTCTTGATCTTTTGCAGCAGTTGAGGCCCTTTCTTGAAATCATCCTCAAGCTGCGCCTTAATAAGACCAACGGTCGCGTCAAAAAGCTCATCAAACGCTTGTGTTCTCGGAATACCCATTCTATGCACAATGCCAGCAACAGCACGAGCGACAAAAGCACCATGGCCAGACCCGAACAACCATAGCTCATCTTCTGGTTTGTCAAGCGTGAGGCAAATGTCTTTAACGATGTTTTTGATGAGAGCAGTCGAGTCGTCAGTCGTCGAACCTCTCGACCTGAAGCGGTCGGTCAACTTGATGGCACTGCTTGTCGCAACGTAGTACTTGGGAACCTGGGCAACAGAAACCCCGTTCGACTCGATTAGTCCATCGCGAACTAATTGTTTGATCCTCAAAATGGTGGAAGGGTTCGTCTCCTCTGACGCAAATTAGCCACAAAATTTGACCGCTAAGACAAGTACTCACTCTTGCTCTCACGCGCCTCACACCCGTCAACCAGCACCACGATTCGATTAATAGGTCTTTTTTCCGACATTTTTCCTTTGAGTCAGCGTCCACGCGCGACAACGGCCTGAGGGAAAAGGAATAAGGTTATTATATTCCAGCCCAGGCAGGTCAGCCAGGTCAGCCCAGGAAATGAAATTGAGCGGGGAAAAAAGCTGACGGGACAGCGCGACATTGAACTGTTTCAGGCATAAGCGCCAAGTCCAAATGTGTGCAAGATAGCGGTAGGATAAGCAAGGCTGCATATCAGCCTTGGAGGATTAGTGGATCTAAAACATGGTTAAACCACTCAAACCACGCTGGTTAATTATCTAGCGGATTTCCGGGTCCGACGGACTTCACTTGGTTGGGGGGCTGAGCCTTAAAACGGGATACTGTTTGGGTGATCATTTCTCAAGTGTGTTGCATTCTAGGGCTGAGCCTTGCTGTGCTACATCGCCACTGACCCCATTATGCATTATGAGCAGTGGCAAGAGTCATTCCAGGTTGGAAGATGCAGCCACATACGTCTACATTTTTACGTGATAATCAGCAGAGCCGCACGCTTAGATATCAGACCTTTCGCAACCAATCAATCTCTGTTTGCGCCTAGATAAATTATCGCTGAATTGGCGAGCGCACCAATCGCCATTCGAACCCAAACTGGGCAGTTTACAGCGACCCAGTGAAGGAGGTTTGTCACCACTTGCCAACAACACGTCAGAACAAATAGAGGAAAGATTCACACAATTCACCGTGTCATAGCGTGCCTAATAATATTGTCATTGGCCCTTATCGAGAGCATAATCATTAATACAAAAAGCCATATCTTCCTTGGTCAAGGCTCGTCTCATCCCAATGTCGTATCCGTCCCACCTCAAATCCATATAAATCCGCGACAACCGAGTCCATTATTCCTCTAATATTCGAAAGGTCTTCCTCGCTATTTTGAAGACAAAACCAGGCTATCTGAAGCGGATACACCAACATCAAAGCATAATTAGCTGAACCTTCGCGGCGAAGTGCCCAGTTTGCGAAACGACAAATCTCCAGCGCTAAAATCTTGTTCGTGGACGTTGAATCTGCAATGCCACCAACATTGCTTGGAATGAGAGAAACTCCCAAGTATTCACAAGGTTGGTCAAGACATAGAAGCATGGCGTAACTTGCTGCGAGAACAATACAGTCCATGGGGTCATCGGGGAGAGGGAGGTTGCTCTCTCTCAAAGCAGGATCCGTGGTGCATATCCATGGCAGGCCTTGAAACCAGGCGTGTAGTCGGTCGATGAGCGACTGTGTTCTGTGTCGCAGAACTTCCACCACCGAAGGATCTGTGCAGTCGGGTTGCCGTATCTGGTCGTAGTCCTCGACTATGCCGGGCAATTGGGCGAACATGTCGTAAAGAATATCGATCTTGTCAGGTGTTGCACCTTCTGGAATGCATCGTGTGCTCTCCCATTGTGGTTGATCGAGAAAACAGTGGCGACGCTGATGTCCAGCGGAAAGTATCTAAACCTTGTTCAGCATCTTGTCCTTGTACCTTTGTCTGGGTTGGTAAGACTCACAATAAAATACCGTGCAACTTGCAAGATTTGTCTTTCTGCAGGCGTTCTCCATGGCTTTGGGCCTCGCGATTGCATCTAGAAATATCATAAGCAATGGCCATGCCCAAGGTTGACGAACTTACCAATCTCCCAAGTCCGTCATAATGCAAAAGCCATGCAGTCGGCTGTGAGAACACCACATTCTCATATACGCAGAGACACATGACGCTCATCAGGGTGCCGATGTCGGTATTTGCGTTACTAATATCCCTGCGAAGCTGGGTGAGTGCGTGGGAATACAGTCGCAGCCCTTGCTCGCAAGCATTTCTATCGCGGTTTTTTCTTCCAAAATACATAGCCGCCAATGCCTGCACGCATGATTGGTGTAGTGCCGATTGTTGAGTTGTGAGTAGCGTTGAGAGCACTCCTGCTGCTGCTGATGCATCACTAGAGGATGCTGCTGGGGAAAGCTTTGATAAGGTGAATGGAAGATAAAAAGTCCCTTTCTGAGGTATGAGGTTTAGTATTTGAGGTTTTGGGGCCTTTGCACACTTTGCTGAAGCTCTACTGATTGCGAGGCGGCTACATTGTGTCGATGTTGCAGGCTTTGTAGTGGTGGAGAAGCGGGTGCCTTCGTCGACGAACTTTAGCTGACTATGATATCCTGAACAGGCAAGACCTGCGTTTTTGCACCGCTGGCAATAAGGTTGCTGTTCATCTGCACGTCCAGTCAGTCTATTGAAACATCAGCCAACCACTTGATGTTGAGTGACATACCGCATTTGACTTTGCGCTCAACACACGTACCGCACCGTTTAATACGTCTCCCGTGGCGCGTCATGTGGATCCACAGAATACAGCACAGTAATAAACAGTGCAATATTACAGTAAACAGTTAGATTGAAACGAAACCCCAGAGTCGGGTTCGTAGGGCTGTGAAAGACAAAGCTTGGCTGCTGCAGTAAGGGTCAAGGTTGGACGGGGGCCAGGTGTTGAAATACCCCGTAGGGAAAGCGATCTGGCGCTAGGACGCCATGTTACGGATGTAGTTTAGTTTGGGGGTAAAGTAGCTTCTGAACGCGTGGAGCTTGTTGGACAATCAGAGGGACTCGGTTACAGAGGTGGAGGTTCTGGAACTGTTGAAACAGCCATCGTTTTTGAACAAATCATAATTGACATTTCAGCATTTCAGCCATAACCACAGGGCGCACAGGGTATCCGAAGGTGCCGACAATCTCGGAGGATCTGAGTTCATTGTCGATCCAGAACAACTGCGCTTTAGGGTGATCAGGACCCTTTATTCTTCTTCTGGGCAGCTTGACGGCGGCCACCAGACATCTGAGACATTTCTACGTCATGACCCTTTTGGCTGAATATTGTTCCTAGGTTTAACCAATCAATTCCAAGCAGGGGAAGCTCTGTGAATTACTAAACACAGCTAGCACCACTCGACACCCGAAGTTTCGGCTGGCAGTTGCCGGGACTTGTCGCAGCTGGGGCTCCCGGACTTCAGTCTGTCCACTTATTCAGCAATGCTGGCTTGAAGAAAGTAAAAGCGTTACATCATAAGATTTTAGAACGACAATCACTATTCAGCTTCTGAGTACGTAGGACTTTATTTGGCTGAGATGACCCAAAAATAAACATGGGTGCAAGCCTGATTACCCAGAAGGGGACAGCGCTGACGATGGGCCTCAACTCTCAAGCCTCAAGCTTCGAGCTCAGGTACACACATATATAAGTGGCGTTGGCATCCGAGTTGGAGAAACAAGTCAATTCAAACTCTTTCCTCAACTACAGTACTTCACAGATTTAAACCGCCTCTATACGCACCAAACCGTCCTTCATCATGATTTCAGCAACGACACTCATTCTTTCCGGCATCAACATTGCCTGCCTAATCCAAGGCATATCCGGACAAGCAACTCTTATTTCAGATGGAAAAACCACCGTCATCTCAGGCAACAACAACCAGAATTGTCCTGGCGTTCTCCGCAACCTTGGCGATGGCGAAGCCTACTGCTGCATCGGCGGAAAACTCGACCTCAGCACATGCGAAGGCTGGCCTATCTGCACCGGCAGTACCCGGCAGCCCAGCAGCCTAAGCTGTTACACCACTATTCCAACTTCCGCGTCGGATTATAACTCTCGCATCAAGAGTGCAAGCTCCAAGTATCTTCAGAATGCAGATGCATCGGCGACTGACGACACGGCAACTGGTGAAACGGCATCAGCAACCTCCACTGATGCTAGCGCTAAGAAGACGGCTACGGAGACAAGTTCAAGTGCTAGCTCTACTGCATCGGGCAACGATTCGAACATGAAGACCCCGGGTTCGGCTGGTGGACTTCTGGGAGGAGTTCTGGCAATGTGGATGGTGCTGTAAAGCAGCTTTGTTAGCATGCAGCTCGACAGATGGTGAAAGTCAACGATACACCAGAAGAAAAGGGGTTTCTTTCAACGTTTATCATAAGTCCATATAAGTTTATACTATCCTTAGCTCTGGCCAAAAAGTATCACTTATTTTTATCAGTTGATGACTGAGTTAAGCCCCACCGCTTCTCCTATCACCTTAGCATCACTACGCACCAACTTAGGTCTCGTCCGCGATACCTTCAAGCACATACGGCCATACCTGCGGTAAAGTACGGGATCCCGTCTGCTCTCCCTTAGTCAAGCCCGCAAGGGGTGGATTAGTAGTTGGGTCGGTGACGACCAGCGAATACCCGCTGTTGTATGTTTTTTGCCGCGTCGTTATTGTGTATTCCGAAAGACTTCCTTCTTTTTGCTCGTTCAAAGCTGCCACTGATTTGCGTCATCGATAGTTTATCTAATGCCTTTATTGGGTCTACTAGACAAGACCTTCCTGACCTGCGAGGTCGAGTTTGTGGATGACGATGAAGGTAGAAAGAAATGGACTGAAAGAAAATATTTGTACAACGTAGATAGATTGTTATTTTGGCAAGGAAGTGAACCAATGACTGGGTAGGTCTGCAGTTCCGCACTGCCAGACTCGGGGACAAAATCGACCTACCTAAGGTATACATAAATCCTCCCTAAACTTATAATGCCATCTTTATAAGGTTTATAATATCTTATAGTGAGTAATCTAATAGGCATTCTCTTATACCATTCATTATTAATATGTCCTTTCATTGGCTTTAGGAAACCTATTCGGTTGACTTTGGAGGTTTGATAGCAATGTTGCTTCGTAACTCACTTCACCCGTAGACTGGCACGGCAGAGCGATTTTTGTAAAGGCATAGATATTCTAATATTTATTTCAATCACTTGAATCTATTTGCACTTTTGTCCGTGCATATTTATATGTGCATTTATTTGTGTTTGCAGGTAGCTCCAGGTATCCACAGCCAGTGCGCTGTCTTCGTCCGGGAGATGAAGGAAGTTGACTGGGCATAGGGAATAGCCTCAACTCCTCAACTTACTAAAATGCTGCGCTATAACTGGGCAGAGTAATTATAACTCTTGTCGAAATACTCAGGCAATTCAAAGTCCTCTGGTCTGACTGTTAGAAGGTGTGCTTTGGTAGACGATGAGACCGTGATTCAGGCGACTGTCAGATTGTAGATGCAGTTTGGATGACTGTTCAGCATCCATTCGGGCGAATGGTTTAGTGGTATAATACTCCCTTAGCATGTTCTCTCTGAAGAGCCGCGATTGGGAGTGGTCCAGGGTTCGATTCCCTGTTCGTCCAACTTCGGTGGTTTAATTCCACTGTTATCCACATTTTTTGGCGTTTTATTGTTTGTGGCTGTCATTGTCTGTACTTTTTGTTGTTTTCTGATTTACCCGGCAGATGGCTCAAGGGATGAAATGTCTTGGCATTCCTTCCAAAGCCGGATTTCCGTAGGCGAGAACTTTCCTGTTTATTTGTGAAAGTCGCACTCATCATTCACCGTATTTTATGTCTAATCAATGACAGGCTCGTCCGCTGATTCACAGATCCATTGTCAGTGGGCCAACTGTCAGCCTTAGAACCCCACAGAAGCAGAATCATGCCGTTATCATGGAGTTTGTCTTTGCCAAGCATAAAAATGGTTTTGCTTGAGTTATTTGACTCATAAATCTGCCGTGTAACATTAGGTGCTCTGTATTAGGAACGAAGACAAATGCCAGTCGATCAATTGACGACCCCACCAAAGGTGAATATTACAGGCTCCACAAAAGGGGACAGCTGTTCTCATTCGTCAGGGGAAACCTTGGATCTGCACTGCACAAGCCAGGCTGTCACTAATCATCTTGCCTAAGGTAAATATTCTCTAACTACCTTACCAACATCAACACCACCACCACCATCAGCCTTGTCCCTGTCCCCGCTTCACTCACTATCATATTCACTCATTTTTTCCTTGTTCTCTCATGACTCTCACGTAAACCCGACCCCTCTGTCCCAGGGTCATCGCCCGCACCATGGTCCGCGCCCTCAATCTCCGCCTCGCCCTTCAGGCAACCGCCATCAAGGTCTCGGCCAACCTGGTCACCCAGCTCATCATCCACTTCAGAACACCAGGCGTATCGACCTTTGATCTGCAGCAGGTCTTTGAGTTTGCCATCTACGGCTTCGTAGGCTCTCAGGTCGGCAACATCATTCAGTTTATTCTCGAGGACTGTTTCCCTACTGGCCACGCTATCAGAGCCAACGAGATATTGCCTCAGGTCCAGACAGATGTTAAGCAAGTTGAGGAGAAGAAAGACGATGATACGAGAGGAACGCCTAGGAGGTGGTTCAACATCAGCCCCGATCTTATTTGGCGCAACGTCCTTGCCAAGCTGATTCTTGACCAAACAATTGGTCTGGCTATCAGCGGCTCTGTGTTTCTCATCTGCACAAACATCGCCCGCGTGTCGCATCCTTTCCTGGTTCTGGAAGTCATTCGAAACCGACTCTGGCCTCTTATCAAGGCCGGTTGGCATATCTGGCCGTTAGTCGCCATATGCAACTTTCTATGGGTGCCTGTGCGATCACGAGTTTTGGTCGCCGTCTGTGTAGGATTTGGCTGGAGTATCTTCTTGAGCGTCTTTGCTATGCAGAAGCAGCGATCGAAATAGGCGAGACTCGATCGGGAGTTTGGTGTTCGCAATGAGCGACGGACGTGGTTTAGGCGATTTCCTCTACGGAGCACTTTTCTTTGTATCTTGGAGTCGGAGTCGTGGAGTCAAGTACAATCTACGCATGTGAGCCTTTGGCTATTCGTCTTGCAGTTTCAAATGATTTAGATTCCCTCCTGTATGCGTCGATATTCGTGAAGTTAAGTACAAGAAACGAAAGAGGCCAAAGCAGTTCGACAATACAACGCTACCCAATTCCCAATCTCATCAAACACCTCTCCTCGTTAGATACATGATAATGATAGAAATACTCTGCCATCAGTACGGCAGAAATTGACTAATCTTGGGCCACGATCTATCGGCCAAGTCGTCGTCTACACCTGGATCCGCTTCCCAGTATTCTTCCAAGATTTCCAACGCTCTCTGAGCATTCAATAGCCCAAGAGCAGTAGAGACACCCTGTAATGATGTCTTTATCCTCGGTCTATCATCACCAAGTGCATCACACCCTGCAAAGAACAGAGGAGGAGTGAGTAAGGTGACTGGTGTGAGACCATCTCGTAGCGTCATACGCTCTGCACCCTCCAGTATGCGATGGACAAGGTCTTGAACCAGGGTTGACGATCTTGGTTCATGGCGGAGGCGTCGGTGGATGAGGAGAAGACCCGTTAGCTGCCAGATCTGGTTCGATAGTCTGTGTTCATGGACTTCGGCAACGGATAGATCTCGGCCGCGTATTGACATGACTGGAGGAGGGTTTGCTTGATCTCGGTTGATGATACTTTGTAGATAATTGAGGAGCCACCAGACCTCGGCATCGTCTTGTCCGCCCTGTGATGAGGTCTCGGATGCTGTCCCGTCATTGTTGACGTGATACAATCGCGCAATCTCTTTGAATACTCCGAGAAGGTCTTTCGTACGTGCGAGGTACATATCGATATATACAGGCTCGTCATCGGATATTGATGGGAGCGTCGTTGGTGAGGGGATAGCTGAATGTTGCGGCGCAAGGTCACGGATGGAGTGACAAACTAGCGATTCCGTCATATCAAACCATCGTAATAAGAATTGTAATTCGTCTGTCGGGTTCTGTGAAAGCCCCTTATCTTGAATTCGAGAAATGAGTCCCCGCGCGCCTCGGAAGTGCACACTCCATCGATCTGCGCTAGGCTCACTGGCAAAAACTTCGCATACAAACAATGCTCTCGCAGCGGCTAGAAGGGGAATGAGCTGTTGATCTTCAGCGCACTCTGAAAGCTTTTGACAAAGAGATCTTGAACTCAGAGCTTGGAAGCCAGCGACGATGAGGGCCTGGGCGGTCTGCTCCTCGCTTGTCTTGCACGTAGCTAGTCGGTGAGTAGCTGCGAGTGCAACAATTCCCTGGAGTAAGGGTTCGTTGAAGACGGCCATTGGTAGGATGAGCTCGCATAATTCATCGAATATTTGAGGATGGGGCGCGAGCGCTCTGACGGTTCTTTCGGTGAAGTACTGAAGGCCTGATCTGTGCAGGGGAGATAGATGGCCAAAGAACTCGACGGAGGGGGTTAGAGGAGGTATTGATGTTTGTCGCTGGCTAAGAATAAGTTGAGAAGAGTCGGAGGTGTCTGATGGAGAAGTTGGTATCCATTCTGGTTCGGTCTCATTGAGGTTCTGGTCTGGAGGCGATGCAACTTTGAATGGGCCGGCATCAGGATTAGGGGAAACATATATGAAGTTATTCTTGTTTAAATCTGAAATAATTAGTGTCGATACCATATTCACATATCAAAAAGAAGACATACCTAGTCTTTGAACACCACCCTCATTCTGCAGCATACAATCCCCAAAAGGCGAGCGATTGAAAGGTCTCCCTCCCCAGCGAAGCTTAACTCCATACTCACACTTTGCCCCAGCAGACTGACATCTCTGACAGGCGGGTCTCTCCTCACCGCACTTCTTTTTGAAACTCTTGCACCTCGCGCAACCAACCCATGATCGACGCTGAGGTGGCATCACAAGGGAAGGAGTTTGTCAGGGACAAAACAAAGCAAAACATGCTGCTTTGAGGTTATGTCATTTGTTGTTGATTGAGGCGGGCGGGGGAGGGAGTTGGGAGGCGAATAGAGTGTAGAGATAAGGCTAGAGATTGCGCTAGTCTGGTTTTAGAAGGTTCAGGCGACTGATAAGCTTATCTGTGTCACCTGAACTGATTCTCTTGAATCTTACTCGCTCGTCTTATCACAGCTGATAAGCATCAGATATATTTATACTCAGTACCATATTTAATGAGATGTTAGTCAGGCCAATTTGGACTTGATCAGATATAAAATGCTTGGAGACCTTCTTTCTGGAGATTTTGATAGCCAGCACGCCGTCATATACACGAAGGACAGTGCAGATAGAGTTGCATCGCTGAGCAGACTGTTGAGATAGTTGAATTAATATCACCAGATTATTCAAAACAACTTTAAAGAACTGAGGACCCGAAAAAGCCTAGGATAGAGCAACTGGTCAGTTGAAACCTCTTCGGCCAGTTCGAAGTTGACCATGAGCTATCGATATCTGTTCTGCTGGGAGACAGATAATGACAAAATCTTGCGCAATTCCCTTGGCCGTGAAATATCAAACTCCAGAATGCCTTTTGATACCACTTCGAAAAGACTCGACCTGGCTACGCTTGGGAGCAACAAGCAGGCAATATGGTTATCACATATGCCGATATCTCAAAGGCCAGGCCTTTGCTTGGATGCAAACCCAGGACGCAGATTCGAGAAGGCATTGTTAAGTTTGTTACTTGGTATTTAGGTCAGCAGAGTAGGATGCCTCATATCACAGCCAAGGTAGGGAGAATCAAGTGTAATTAAAAGCCTACAAATTAGGATATTTGGGCTAGGGTAAATGAATTGGAGTTAAATTGTTTCAGTAAAGAAGGAGAAATAGAATGTGTGAACCACTAGAACGCAGTACATGAACTAAGCCTTCTCAATCTTGTGCTGCTGGACACCGAAGTCATGGATCTTCTTGTCATTGACACCGACAGCAATAAACTCGTTGCCAATACTGAAGATGTAGAAGGGCTGATCATCTCCAGGATAGAGAGGCTGGCGCAAAGTAACGGCACTGACTCCCTGCTTGTAACCTCCCTTTCGAAGGATAGAAAAGGCATCGTGAATATCCAAAGAAACAGGCCAAGAAATAACAACATCACCCAAGAAGGGAGAGTCGATGGTTTGGACCTGGCCAAACTCACCCCATCCGGTGGATTGGATGATGGCGGTCTTGTTACCGCTGAGGCCGCAGACGATACGGTTGTTGACAAGACCCCATTCGTTTTCAACTGGCCTGCGAGTCAAAGGAGTGGCATCGATCTCGAGCAGCTTGGCATCGGAGTACTTCTTCTTGATGAGGTTGATTCCAATGTTGACGAATCCATCCCATGACAGAGGCAGGCCGATTTTGCCCGCGCCTTGCTGGAGGCCATTGCCCGCAGAGCCTTTGGTACCATTGGCCTTGTTGGCAGAGTTCACAGAGAAGGAAACTGCGGTCTTGAGCGCGACAGATTCGCCGATACCGGGGAGAATAATCCTCACGTCGTAGACAATACGATAAACGTATGGGGGGTTCTCCTGGCCCACATAAACGATAACTTGGGTGTTACCTGTCTGCAGAGGATTAAATGTCCATTCGATCTTGCCATCGGTGATACCAGCGTTGGTCAGCTCGGTGTATTTCTTATCAAAGGCAATGTTGATTGAACCACCCTTGCCAGTGAAAGCGTCATTTTGGCGAATGGTGAAGGGCATCTGATCAAGTACGACAATCTTCTCATCTCCAGGGACTTCCTTGGTCTCCGGCAGATCAGACTGCGTCTTGCCATTGGTGGCCTTCGCCTGCTGAGGAGGAGCCTTGTTGTACTGAATAGGGATGACCCATCCCTTCTTGTTCTCAGTATTGACAACAACAGTGTTGGATGGATCAGTGATGTTGGGAAGCTCAATGTTGAAGCCATCTGTGATCTCATAAGGAGACTCCCCTTGAATAATTGGGCCAACCCAGCCCCGGAGTTCAAAGAGAAGTCCACCTGCAAAGGGCAGGCGATGGAAGGCAATGTCGGTGGTATAGTCTACATGCTCGCCAGAGGCTTTGAGAAGAAGGAGGCCAGCTTCATTGTCGTAATGGGCAGAGATGCTGTCAGCTGGGACAAGCTGAAGGTGAGTAAGGGGTCCTCTTTGCTCAGTAGACATGTTTGAAAAGGGAGATTAGAATTTGAGAAAGTTTGAAGAAGTGGTTTTAATGTGTTGTTGAAGTTGAGTGATTGATGTGTGTTTGGAGATGAGAAGGGAGTTCTACACATGGGATAATTGGCCTTTTTATAGATGAAGTCTCCCGGTTGATGGATATTGCAAGCTCGCTCTCAAAAGAGCAAACTCAGTCTTTCAAGACATGATGATTCTACCAATACCATATGAAAGATGTCGGAATTATGTGAAAAATGCTCATTCACGACAACTTCTTTCAGCTTGGCTTGTCACATTCCTTTGTTGACTGGCCATCATAGGTTGTTGATTCCTGACTGCAGGAATCACATCATTCAGGCTGAGACTTCTGGTGACAATTGGCGAAATTCAATTGCGAATTCAAGCCTCTGGTTACACAACAGTGCTACTTGCTTACTCTGTTGAACTTTGTATCAGCAAATCGGATGTTCGTGGCTTTAGCTGAGTCCCTAACCCCGCATGGAAAATATGGCCTAGAATACCGGTTCATTCCAGTATTGTCGTAATCTAATGTTTCGCATTTGTATCACGTTATCCTGTCTTTTTAAACGTCATGGGGTTTATGGGGCGTGATCTACATCTCTCATCAAAACATGGAGCACATTGCAGTTATTCTCGAGCTTGTTATTCTTTTTCCCATCTTGAAGATGCCATTTGCGAATTGTTGAGCATCTTTCTTTTCTTGTTCTTCGGCCTAAATCTTCTGTTGTGGTTATTGTTGTTGGAGAGTGATATTGTTACTCCGTCTGCTCGGATTCCGGTTCATTGAAAATTATTACAGGATGGTTGATAACAGACGCGTCTGAAGCAGAGGATATCGTGTTAATTACCCTACAACAGAACGCGTTGTGGCTACTTGTGGCTTGTCTGATATGGCGTTGTTAAAAACGAGCTAGACCCTTTTCAGGGTGCAGATCTTACCTCAGTTTAGTTAGTAATTTCGCGACATGGATCATATCAAGGACACTGTGCAACCTCAGCCTCCCTTGATTCACCTCATCGTCATCCCCTCTCACTCACTCTCACTCACCAACCCACGTCTCCCCTTTCGCGCCAATTGAATTAGTCATTGCGCGCGCATGAATGCTCCCAATCGCTAGAGCACGACAGTCCAGCACCATGGGCATGGGCGGGCAACAGCCGGATCTGCTGCCTCGCTCCGAGCATGATCACGACGATAAGCCCTCAGCGTCAGCGCCAGCCTCGCGACTCAATAGGGACAAGATCAAGTGCCTCGACGGTCTGCGTGGAATCGCATGCCTTCTCGTCTTCAACTATCACTTCTTCTGGCCATGGACGCCTGTGATCATGCTGGGATATGGCGCGTTTCCTCCGCGTGCGCCTGAGCCGTATTATGGATGGCAATCATTGCCTATCATCTGCCTTTTACATCGTGGACGTGCTATGGTTGCTATTTTCTTCGCCATTTCCGGTTATGTCATCTGTCGCCATATTCTCCGCTTGATTCATGAGCGCAAGCTTGATACTGCTTATCAGAAGCTTGCGTCATCTGTTTTCCGACGTGTCTTTCGCCTCTATATCCCTCCCACTATCAGCATGTTCCTTGTGGCCGTACTAGCTCAGATTGGCGTCTTCAAATCCGAGTTCTCCATTTACAAGGGTCCTGACTCGCACTACATCAATGCTACCATCACCCATGCTGATTTGGCGGAGGGCAGCATCTGTGTTAATGGAACAGCTGTGAGAGGAGCAGCAGGCATCGCGAACTATCTCGGCGTAGAGACCACTGCGTACCTCCGAAACACTACTGGCTATCCGCTGGGAAACACCACAGAATGGACCGATATGCTTCTCTGCGTCAATCACACAACTCGATCGTATGGACCATCCCAGCTCTACACTTTGGAATCCGAGTATAAGGCCCAGTTCCCCAAGAACGACACCAACTCTACCAAGCCTGTGAAAGACACCACTGGCATGGAGCGTCTTGCGGCTCTCGCCTATCTGGACGATGACGAGCTGGATCTCTCGTCTGGCAACGCTACCAATGCCACAAACCCACTTAACCTTACTTGGGTTCAGATGGGGGGCTCGTGGGAGGAACATCCCTTCATCCATCCCAACTTGACGTATGCTCTTCAGAACTTCACCAGGTCCTATGCTGAATGGGCCAATCCCTTCAACTTCGGCCACTATCACACGCGTTACGACCCTCACACTTTCACAATTCCAATGGAATTTCGGGGATCCATGCTCATCTACATCTTCCTCCTCGGCACTGCAGCTATCAAGGCCAAATGGCGAACGAGGATCGGCAGTTTCCTCTCCGCGTACAGTCTGTTCATCGGACGATGGGACATGGCCACCTTCATGGGCGGCATGCTGCTCTCAGAGCATGATATTCGACGCTCATCAGATTTGCCGCCATCGGCTGCTGGCGCGAGGGGACGTGGAGGCGATTTCCAACGGACGACTAAAGGAAAGGCGTTGCGATGGGCCGGTATCGTCTTGGCGCTTTATTTCTTATCATACCCCGACTCCGGTGCCGAATACACCCCTGGCTTCGCGTACCTTTCAACCTGGGTGCCCAAGTACTACACCCCTCTGTCTGGATGGATGTTCTACCAAGCGATGGGAGCTGTGCTCCTCGTAGCTTGCATCCTCCGCAGTCCAGTTCTCGTTCGTTTCCTCGAGAGCCGTCTCCCGCAGTATCTAGGAAAGGTCAGCTTTTCGCTGTATCTCGTGCATGGGCCTGTACTGCATAGCTTGGGCTTCTGGATTATGCCTCGACTATTTGACAGTTTTGGCAAAATGGGCGGCTATGCGATTGGCTGGGTTGTTTTGCTGGCCATTACGTTTTATCTGACGGATCTATGGAACAAGAAGATTGACGTTTGGAGTGTGACAGTTGGAAGGAGGGTGGAGAAGATTCTCGCAGAGGACTGAGGATATGGGTTCCGGATGGTAAGATTTAACTGCCTCGACGGCAGAAGAGACGGGGATGAGAATGAGTGATGTTCATGAAATGACAGGACCATGGGAATATGCGCTGGAAGGGGTTGATGTAAAAAGGTATATTTACAAAACGTACTGGTAACATACTTTGACCTTGACTTGAGCTTTTCGTCTTGCATTGAGCGACTTTGGTTCAACAGAGCCGTAAGAACCCGATCGGTTCCTTGACCTGCTGCATGTCCGTTGAAGACGTTGATGGCTGGGACCGATCTCGGCAACGGCTGAAGGGTTATTAGATAACTGAAACTCTCAAAATCGGAACATGATCTTATCTGATCTTTTCTTCACATGAAGCTATTGATCCCGAGCCAATGATAGAATCGAAGTGGACATTTAGAAACTCATCGTGCATCTGCCGCATCATTAGTCCTACGTCACCCCCACCCGCAGACCCAGCGATGTCGGCCCTATCGGTCCTTATCAGATCTCAACGTCCTGACATCATCAAAATAACTTCCAATTCTTAATTCTTCAACTACCAGACAAATCGAGAAAATGTCTTCACAACCTTCTCTCCTCGCCGCCACGGCAAAGGTAAGATGAACTCATTGTTCTAAAACACTCGCTAACATTCTCAGCTCAACAATGGCCTCATCATTCCCCGCATCCAGCTCGGCCTCTACATGATGTCCACCAAAGAAGCCACCGACTCAGTACGTCAAGGTCTTCTCACCGGCTATCGCGCTTTTGACTGCGCGCAGATGTATCGCAACGAAAGTCAGGCTGGTAAAGCCATTTCCGATTTTCTTGCCAGTGGCGAGAATTCTGCTGGTTTGAAGCGTGAGGATATTTGGTACACTTCCAAGCTCGCTAGCTGCGACGAGTCCTACGACGCTGTACGACGATCTGTCAAGAAGTCTGTTGAGGCTTCGGGCTTGGGATACATTGACTTGTTTCTTCTTCATAGTCCTTACGGTGGGAAGGAAGCGAGACTTACCAGCTGGAAGGCCTTGGAAGATGCTGTTGATGCGGGTGAGATTCGGGCTGTTGGTGTGAGCAACTTTGGCTCTGCTCATGTGAGTTTCATATTTCCAACGACAGGATTACAAAATTAATGGGTATTAGATCGAGGAACTTATGGCTTCCAACCCTCGAATTCCCCCTGTGATCAACCAAATCGAAGTCCATCCTTTCAACACCCAGGAAGACATCCGCGCTACCTGCGCCAAGCACAACATCGCCATCGAGGCCTATGCTCCTCTAGCTCGCGCCGAGCGCATGGATCATCCTGCCATTGTCAACATGGCCAAGAAGTATTCCGTTACGCCTGCTCAAATCTTCGTCAAGTACGGCTCCCGAAGGAGAGTCTCTGTTCTCGAGTACTGATGTTTTCTAGGTGGGGTCTTCAGCATGACTTTATCACTCTACCCAAGAGTACCAAGCAGAAGCGCATGATCGAAAATGCAAGTGTTGATGGATTTGAGATTTCAGAGGCTGATATGAAGGCGCTGGATGATTTGGATGAGCACTTGGTCACTGACTGGTGAGTATCGTCGACGAGGGAATCAAGTATGGACTAACATCTGTATAGGGACCCAACCGACGCACCATAATGGTTTTAATAATCTCAATTTTCAGTATAAAAAAAAAAAGTTATCAGATCGATAAAGGTTATATGTTTGACTGGCTTGATTCTGAGTAACCTTATCGGATTCGGTATCGATCAAGGTGACACCTTCATTGATCTCAGATCCGATGAGGCTATTCAGAATCAAGCCAGTCAAACA